>BQNB010090730.1:0-24824 GCA_026074375.1 Tanacetum coccineum | reverse complement strand
AGAGTTATGCTCAAGGTCTCACCCTGGAAAGGAGTCGTGCGGTTCGGTAAGCGGGGCAAGCTGAACCCGAGGTACGTCGGACCTTTCAAAGTATTAGCAAAGGTTGGAAAGGTTGCCTACAGGCTGGAACTTCCTCAAGAGTTGAGCAGAGTTCACCACACTTTCCATGTATCAAATCTGAAGAAATGTTATGCCGATGAACCATTAGTCATGCCGTTAGAAGGAATTCATGTTGACGATAAGCTCCAGTTTGTGGAAGAGCCCGTTGAAATCATGGAACGGGAGATCAAACGATTGAAGCGGAGCCGGATACCACTGGTTAAGGTTCGCTGGAACTCTAGGCGGGGCCCTGAGTTCACATGGGAACGTGAGGATTCGTTCAAACAAAAATACCCACAACTCTTCACAAACCGGGCTTCGTCATCTACTACAAGGTCTTAAGCTTTGAGGACAAAGCTCTTTTAACGGGTGGAGACTGTAACATTTCTCATTTTCGTGTCATTGTACGACTATATTAATGATCACTATTTATTTTAGTCCGATACGCGTTTACTTTTAATATTTACTTTTAAGCTAAACCGCGTAGACTAGAAATAATCAATGAATGTAAACGGTCACCAAATAAATTAAGGTTTACATCAAACAAGTAAGGAATAATTATTTTGAGAATAATTATGTACTTTGCGTATTTTATTTTTATTGGTCACGTAAAAGGGTTACGTTTCGCGATAAAATACATTTGGACGCACCCCGGAAATACCTAGACTTACCTAGACTCAAACCAATACCCACTTTGAAAGCCTAAACACAAAATTTAATCAAGTCTTGTGTTTATATCACTTTAATGCCGAATGTGACAAGTGAACTCACAAAAATCGTCCCATGTGGATTCATTAGCTAGCAAATCTCCCTAATGATCTTTAACAAGTACATGTACATCCATGAGTTATTAAATACATGTCCTAATGGTCCCCTAATGGTCTCTTACACCTTGGATAATAACCATCTCTTTGTTTTCCTCTCTTGATGTCGCGGGTAACCAAGAACCATGTCACAAACTCATAAGATTTCCTAGCTAAGCAAGGATCTTGTACATCTTTAGCTCATTAATACTTGTACTTAAGTGGTTTAGCCTAAAACCATGAGTAATCAACTAGAAATTCTCAAAACCGCCCCCTAGGGCACGACTCAGTTTGGATGTGGACTAGGAAAACTAACTAAGCTCATTCCTTATAAATACACACTCTCTAACTCACATGATACATTTTCACAAACCCTTAAACTCTCTCAAAGCTAAACTCTCTCCATTTACCCTTTATTTCATTCGGCTTATCTCATAACCGAACCATACACGACCCACAACTCATTCTAAGGTGGCAAGGTACGTTTAAGATCGCATATAAGGGTGTTAAGAGAAGCTTACGAGTCTTGGAGCTTGGGACTACACGCGTTTAAGGTGTAAACGATTCGGGTTTGCTTCACAATTCACGAATAAGACACTAGGACTATAGTAAGTCATTCTATGTCCTCGAAGTTGTCTTTCATATTCGTATATCTTTTATTAAATTCTAGTTTCGCTTATAGTTCGAGTTTAAAGCTCAAGATTACGTGAAACATGCATGGTTCGACCCATGCATGGTTCACGCACCCTTCCTTGTCACAATGCAACCTTGGAGGTGCCATACATATATAAATACACGTAAACTTTTATTATAAACGAGTTAGGACGACTTAGAAATGTGTACGCGACCCAAATGGACACTTGCATGGTGAACCCGACGTATACACAAGTCCAATACGCGGCATATTATCACTAGAGCCTTTCGAGTAACCATAGAAATGGCTAAGGGAAGCAACGGGCCTCAGGGAACCCGTAGCCTGTTACACGAGCCCAACGCGAGCCCAATACAAGGCTCATAAGCCACGATAAGCTCCCACAGCTTATTCGTGTGCTTATACGCGGCTTAATGAGCTTAAGGTAGACTTAAGAACCTAAATGGGCCCCTTGTATTTCTTTGAAAACCAACCGAACCCTTAACGGGCTTACTAGCCCTTTCGCAAGCCCAACGTGAGCCATAAGCTCACAATAAGCTCTAACCGCTTATCGGTAAAGTTTTGCACAACTTATATAAGTTAAATAAGCCTAATGGACTCAAATAATGCCAATGGGCCGAGCCCCAACCCCTAGAACCCTTACCGGGTCTCTATCGGGCCCAATAGGCCCAAAGGTGAACTTATTAGCTTATCGAATAAGCTAAATAAGCAACAAACCTCCTAAGTGCTTATTGGACCTAAATGAACATAACGGACCCTAATGGACCCAATAAGACCCTTTAAAACCTTACCGAGCCTTAACGGGCCCAAGACCGGCCCAACAGGGACGCTTATTAGCTTATCGGCTTATTTCCAATAAGCTGAAAAGAAAACAGGTTGTTTCGGTTAAATACAAGTTAGAAAAGCACTAGGAGAAGTCTAAAACACTAAAATACCCTTATCGGGCCCATAACAAACCCAAAACCGGCCCAAAGAAAGTGCTTATTAGCTTATTAGCTTATTTTAAATAAGCCAAATTACAAACAGTTTAATTGGGCTTAAAACGAGTTGAATATGGTCTTGTAAAAGCCTAGAAACATTGAAGGGTACATCGGGCCAAGCTATTGGGCTTACGGGCCCAATAAGCTCGAAATAAGCTTCTCGAGAGCTTTTTATTTTTCAACCTAAACAATTTTTATAAACAAAAATAAGCTGTAACATAGAAAATAACTTTTGTTGAACTTGATTTATAGCTAAAATGGGATTTTTCGCAAGTCAAAGGACTAAAAATTAATTTTCGAAACCTAAAGGATTTAAATGTCATTTCGAAATGCAATAAACCTCCAGGACACGTTTTTGAAACATTGTGAAACATAAAGAATGAAAATAACATAAAACCTAAACTATCTTTGATAGAAGCACCTAAGTGGCTAATTAGTCTTCCGAAACTACAAGGTTTAAAAATATAAAAGGGTATATTTATAAACCTAAGGACTAAACGGTAACAACTAAAAACCTACGGGTACGTTTGTGAAACAAAAGTGAAACATTTAACACGTCGGTCGAACGATAAGATATTCGGACATCGAACGATTTAATAACAAGTTAATAAATAAGGTATATTTATTAATGATGACTACACGTTTCTCGAGAACCATCGAAGTAACATACAATAAACTTAGGGCATCACTACACAAGTGATAACGGTATATATAAACTTAAAATGGGATTTAGTTTATACAAGGAGTCGTTAGTTTAAATGTGTAAACTAAGACTTGACCGTACTTACTTAGGTACTTAACGGTGTGACCCACTACCTACTTGGATACTTGTTATCATTCAGGGAACTACCGGCTAAGGTGAGTTCATAGCCCCATGCTTTACAATTATTTAAATGATTTACATCCTTGGGGTGATAACATGCTTTGTTTTACAAACTGGACGAAGAGTTACATATTATCCATGATTACGTGTTTGCCTAAGTTACCATAACCCCTTTTATGTCCATGATCATGAACTGTTAATTGCATAGATGTGATTGGGAATTACATTGTGCGGGCGCGAATGTTATGGATAGATCTATTAGGGATTGACGATCCCCGTTCGGGTGATTAGTATCACAGGGAACGAACGCATACCCAATGTCGAAATCTGGGAATGTTCTAGGGTTAGCACATCATTCACGGCACCTATTGGCAAATTTATAATTGACATTCATACATGTTCTAGCTTCGGTGTCATGACTTAGGAAAACTATTTACTTTTTATTATGTTTCATTTGATCATAATCATACACTTGAAAAATCTGCGTCCTACCATTGATTACATAAACCTATAATTCACCAACTTTTATGTTGACGTTTTAAGCAATTTTCAGTCAATAAGGCACAGGTGCAATGTACATTGGGAGTCAATAAATGAAGATCAACCCTAAAGATTTGGGGTCTATTACACTTTAGACAATTGTTATAAACCGGAATCTTATCTATTATGTTGAAACCATTTAGAATCCAGGAAGCTTATGTACAAACAAGTATTTTGTTAATCCAATTATCTTTTTCAACGACACGTTATATGTCAGTTTCTCAATACTAGTGCTATTGACTCAATAATGTAACCCTCGATATTCAACATTCCGCTGCATACTCAGATTTGAGGGTGTTACAGGGGGGGGGGGGGAACAAAATGGTTTCCCACATTCTAGGAGAGTTAATGCTCATTCATGAATTCATTTCCAAGGTTCCAAGTATGTTCTTATAGTTATAGTTTTAAACATGTATCACGTAACTAACGAAACGAGTAATGGTAACACGAAAAATTACAAAATTTTAAATATTGTCTTAAAACATAAAAACGCAGCTATTGCCAAAATACTACAACGTTTGGGTCCCGCGGTTCGGCACCCGGTGACGAATCACAGATAATAACGAACTAAACATCCTAGTGACACTGTAAGCTAAACGAAACATTTAAAAATTCAAATTTCCCTACACGGATACGCTAATTTCCTGAACGTAAAATTCACGGGTTGTCACATTCTTTCCCCGTTAAAGAAGCTTTGTCCTCAAAGCTTAGGAAGCAACCTCTGCGACGGGTGCAGAGTTGGTGAAAAGGTGCAGGTATTTCTGTTGCATTTGATCTTCACGCTCCCACGTGAACTCAGGACCTCTCTTAGAGTTCCAGCGCACTTTGACAATCGGAATACGACTCTGCTTCAGACGCTTGACCTCACGGTCCATAACCTCGACGGGTTCTTCAGAGTTCAGTTTGTCGTTCGCTTGGATTTCATCCAACGGTATAGCAAGCGGTTCATCGGCCATGCATTTCTTCAATTTCGAGACGTGAAAACTACTATGAACGTCTACTCAACTTCTCTGGAAGTCTAGACGATACAACGTTCCACTAGGCAATGATCTAAAAGGTCCAATATAACGAGGGTTTAGCTTTCCTTGTTTGCCAAAACGAATTACTTCTTTCCAAAGAATATACTTCAACTTGAACCTTATATTCTACTTGAAACTCACGAGGTAATCGTCTACAATGGCATAGCGCTTTTGCCGATCATGGTGTCGGTTTGGATATGACTCTGATTTGAACATTCTCTCGGTTTGTTCTGGTGGACTGAATCTACTGGGCCAGTGAGCACTGTCCCCAACCTTTAGCCCAACAGATGGGTGATCGACACTTGCGCCCATACAACGCCTCAAACGGAGCAGCCTTAATGCTGGTACGGTAACTGTATGTTATAGGCGAAAATGTCTACCAACGCCAAGTGTGTATTACCCAACCTTTTCCAAAGTCGAGTACACAGGCACGTAACATATCCTCAACGTTTGAATGGTTCTCTCACTCTGACCATCGGTCTCTGGATGGTAGGCTGTACTCATATCCAATCGAGTACCTAATGCTTTATGTAGAGACTTCCAAAAATGTGAAGTAAATTTTCCATCGCGATCAGAGATGATCGAAACCGGTACTCTATGCTTTGAGACTACTTCCTTCAAGTATTGTCTCGTCAATTTTTCTAACGTGTCATCTTCTCTCATAGGCAAGAAATGAGCAGATTTAGTGAGACGATCAACGATTACCCAAATCGTGTCTTGCCCAGCCGCTGTCCTTGGCAGTTTAGTCACAAAGTCCATTGTTATGTTCTCCCATTTCCATTGTGGGATCTCTGGTTGAACCAACAAACCAGTGTTTTTCTGATAATCTATCTTAACCTATTGCACATTTAAACACTTGCTGACATAAGAGGTAATTTCCGCTTTCATGTAGGCCACCAATGAGACCTTCTTCAAGTCCTGATACATCTTATCCGATCCAGGGTGGATGGAATACTTTGACTTATGCGACTCATGCATAATCAAGGCCCTTAAATCACCAAGACACGGAATCCAACTTCGATTGTTTAAGCATAACGTTCCGTCAGCGCGAGGTTCTAACTTGTTAATCATGCCACGCAAATCTTCGTTGATGAAGTTCTCTTCCTTTCTGGCTTCCGATTGAGCACTCAAAATCTGTTTAGGAAGGTTTAACCCAATAGTCATAACCAAGGCTCGAACTCGTAGTGGCTTGCTTCTTTCCTTTCGACTCAGGGCATCAGCCACCACGTTTGCCTTTCTTGGATGATATCGGATCTCACAGTCGTAGTCTCTTAATAATTCTAACCAACGTCGAGGATATGTTGCAAACTCTTATGATCAGTGAACACAACGCACTTGGTACCGTACAGATAATGTCTCCACATTTTCAGGGCAAACACTACTGCACCAAGCTCTAGGTCGTGTGTGGTATAGTTCTTCTCGTGAACCTTGAGTTGGCGGGATGCGTAAGCTATGACCTTCTCTTTCTGCATCAAAATCGGGCCCAACCCTTTATGCGAAGCATTGCAATATACCACGAAGTTCTTACTTCCCTCTGGTAAAGCCAAAATCGGCGCACTACACAACTTTTGATTCAACAACTGGAATGCAGCTTCTACCTTTTCTCCCCATTTGAATTTCACGTTTTTCTGAGTCAACTTTGTCATAGGCCTAGCAATTTTTGAAAATCCTTCGATGAATCGCCGGTAGTAACCAGCTAAACCTAAGAATTGACGAATCTCGGTGGGTGTCTTGGGTGACGCCCAATCTTTGATTGCCTCAATCTTTGCAGGATCAACATGAATGCCTTCACTATCAATCACGTGACCAAGAAATTGTACCTTCGACAGCCAAAACTCACACTTTGAGAACTTGGCGTACAATTCTTCCTTCTTCAATAAATTCAAGATCAACTTAAGATGTCCTTTATGCTCCTTTCTGCTTTTGGAGTAGATCAAAATATCATCGATGAATACAATCACGAATCTTTCTAGATATGGTTTGCATACCCTATTCATCAAGTCCATGAAAACTGCTGGTGTGTTAGTCAAACCAAACGGCATTACTTGGAATTCGTAGTGACCATAGCGGGTCCTAAATGATGTCTTTGAAATGTCTTCCTCACGAACTCTGAGTTGATGATAACCAGATCTCAGGTCGATCTTAGAGTATACTCTTGACCCTTGTAATTGATCAAACAAATCATCGGTCCTCAAAAGTGGGTATCAGTTCTTCACAGTAAGCTTGTTCAGTTTACGATAGTCGATACACATCCGAAAAGAACCATATTTCTTCTTGACAAACAAAACTGGTGCTCCCCAAGGTGAGGAACTCGGCCTTATAAATCCTCTGTCAGAAAGTTCTTGCAACTGAGTAGACAACTCTTGCATTTTGGCTGGTGCTAATCGATACGGTGCTCGTGCTACAGGTGCAGCACCAGGGACTAAGTCGATTTGAAATTCAACTTGTCGAGCAGGCGGTAATCCATGCAAGTCTTTTGGAAAGACTTTCGGAAATTCCCATACGATTGGCACATCCTCAAGTCGCCTCTCCTCCGACTTATCATCAGCTTTCTTGGAAGTAACTTGTGCCATATAAACTTGACATCCTTTCTCGATATACTTTTGGGTCTTCGTGCAAGATATGATATTCAACTTACTTCCGCTGTCGCAATTATCACCTTGGATTATCAACACCTCATTTCCGTAAGGAATACGAACAACCTTCTCGTTACAAATGATCAACGCATGGTACTTCGCCAACCAATCCATACCAATGATGACGTCAAAACTACCAAGCTCTACAGGCATTAGATCTATGTCGAACGGATGACCTAATAATCCTAACGTGCAACCTCTAAGAACAACATTTGTTTCTAAAATTCTTCCATTGGCAAGTTCTACAACATAACTACTGTCTAAAGTGGTTGGTGTAACATCAAGCAAAGCACTAAGGTAGTTGACACAAAATTCTATCGGCACCCGAATTTCCGAATAACATAAAAGAATAAAGTTATTGAGGAAGAAACTACCTGGTCAACATTGGAATCAGGGTTTGTTCCTCCTCCACCAATAGCGTAAGCTCTGGCTGTAGTTTCGTTACCTCCAGTCTGGTTTCCAGTCTTGTTTCCATTCTTGTTTCTTGTCTGGTTTCCACGGTTCTGATTCCTCAACTTAGGACAATCCTTCCTGAAATGTCCTAGTCTTCCACACTCATAACAAATAATACCCTGCTGATTTCCAACTGGAGCCCTCTGAGTGTTTGGAGCAATAGCAGCCCTACAATACCTAGTCTGATGTCCAACCTTCTTACAGTTTCCACACCTCATAGTACACAACCCTTCATGGTGCAACCTGCACTTATTGCAGTAGGGTAGTGGCCTAGCATACCACTTTCTTTCATTGTTCCCGGTCGTATAAGCTCTGGCCATATTCTTCCCACTAGTATTTTGCCTCTTGAACGGCGGTTGGTGTCCACGGTTATCCCTTAGGTTACTTTCCATCCTCCTCTTATTCTCAGCACTCCTTGCAGCATAACCCTGGAGCGCTCTTATCCATTAATTGGTTAGCAATGCGTATATCATCTTGGAGTCTGACTGGATTCACAGCAATCACATTCCCTTGAATGTTATCTGGTAAACCTCCAATAAACCTTTCCACTCTGTCTTCTTCATCAGGGACCATTCTAGTACACAACAAAATCAACTCCTGAAACCTTTGAGTGTAAGCAGTCAAGTCGTTTCCTTTCACGACCAGATTTCACAATTCAGTCTCTATCCTCTGGATTTCATTCCTTGGGCAACACACTTCTGTCATCAACTTCATCAGTTCAACCCAGTTCATGGCATATGCAGCCTCAACACCAATGGTTCTCTTATGAGAGTTCCACCAGGTCAAAGCACTATCATGCAGTATGTATGTAGCATATTTCATTTGATACTTCGGTGGACAATTACTGATATTGAACACAGTCTCTATTTTCTCGAACCAGCGGGTCAATCCGACAACGCCTTCAGTTCCTGAGAAATTATGTGGCTTGCACTTCAAGAAGTCTTGGAAAGTGCACTCTCTAGCCACTGGCATGAAACCTCCATTGTTCATACCATGATTCCCATTTTTGTTTCCATTTCTGTTTTCTCCATTCCTTCCATTTCCATTTCCTCAATTTCCTCCATTTCCATTTCCTCCGTTCTCGCCTTCTTGTTCATCCCCATTCTCATTCAGGGGTTCAAGGGTCCTTGCGGCTTCACGAGCCTCCATCTCTTCAGCTACTCGGCGAGTATCTATTCTTCCAAACTATCACGAGTCATGGATGCTCCAGATCGGGTTTAGGCTCTTCTACAACATATGGACATAACACTCGATGAGATTTCTAGGTAATGCGAGATCACTAACGGTATTAAATAAAATTTACGGTTAATCACATAGAAAATACACGATCAAAATATATATTCACGGAAATCCCATAATACATGACGCAAGAGCGTAAGTAAATCAAACCATGACATCATATCATAGATAAATATCAATTTCATATCATCAAACATTAGTGATTACATCACAACGTTTCAAAATACCTTTATAGAAATACGTGTTCTAACACTTCGTTATCACTAAACGCTACTACTCAATGCTGCAATACTAACGAACATCTCTAAGGACGGTAGCCCATGTGCTTCCTAGCACACGCCTCAAGTCTACCAACTCTCACTCGATCATAAAATCGAAGTCGTCGCATCTGCCTCAACTCTCTCTGCATACGTGACATGCCGCGCTGGAGTCGGTCAACTCTCTGACTCTCAACACTCACGGTGCCTCTAAGCCTCCTGTTATCCCTCTCCAACTCAGCAACCCTCTCAGTCAAAGCAGTGACTGCCGACTCAACCCCAACAATCCTATGTCCCTGCTCTCTCTGAACTCCCTCAATAGCATGTATACGATGGACTAGGATAGCCTGAGTGTGATCATGGAACCTCTGAACCAAATCTCCTAATGTCTCATACGTAACCTCTACTGCTCCCTCCTGAGCAGGCTCAGGAATATCCTCTGGCATCACAGGATGCGTAACCCTCTCAACTCTGACCTCAACCGGGCCTCTCACACCCGTCTCTGTCTCATCTCGATCAACAGCCTCAACTACAACTCTAGCATCAATCCCTCTATCCCTAAGAGCATCTGCGTAAGCAATACACTCGTCAATCTCCGCCTGAATCTCTGGATCAATATCCTGCTCTAAGTGAGGCTCATCACTAACCCTGACAATAGCATCATCCCTCAAACTAATCTCTCTAGGATCAACCTCTACATCTGCCAGATAACCAGAATCTTTAATTCTCTTAGGCGATGGTATCAAATCAGCACGGACAAGAGATAAAGCTCTGGATACATGTGATAATGCAGGTACAGACATTGTGGGGGACCTGCGTCTCTTGCGAGATGGCCCCACAAAAGTACTCGGTAAATCAGGAGAAGAATGATCTGACAATGAGTACCCTGATGAAGAATCAGATGAAGCATCTGAATGAAAATCTAATGATGCCTCAGATGATGAATCTGAAGAAGAATATCGAGCTGAATCATCTGGAGAAAAATAATCTGATGAAGAATGATCAACATGATGTCCTACAGCAAGCTGCGGAACAAGAAATGGTTCAACCCTCTTCCTCACAGTCATCATATGTATCGGCCCATTAGGATGGTAGCGATACAGCCGACCATGAGGAATAGGCTGTCCAGGTGATAGAATCATAACCCGACGACGAGGTATGATAGGTGATCTCTAGGTAGAAGCAGTAATCTCAGTGAAAGGCGTACCATGGGTAGGTGATGGTGGTGTATCTAGTGTATCACTATCTATGGGGTCATTATCCGATGATAAAAATGGTGAGATAGCTAGTAATGGTGGTATATGGTCTGATGATGGATTCTCAGATGGATCAGACTTTAAATCAGATGTAGGTGAGTAATCAGGAGAAGCTGGTGTATAGTCTGGGGATGGTGGTATAGTAGGTGTTATGATAGGTATCTCTGTGGGTATCACTGGTGTGTTAGTCTGAGTAGCGGGTAGAGTAATCACTGGCGGGTGGAGTAATCACTAGTGTGGTGTCCCCACGCTATCCTTTGATGAATCCAAAGAAATCGAGATAACTGAAATAGCCATAACTTGCACAAGCAAAGTTCATATAAATCATCTTTATATCAACCATGCATGATGCAAAAATATGAATGGGTGAATGGGTAACTGGATGAATGCAAAATGAATGAATGAATGAGTCATCGAGCACGTCATGATAGGATGAAATAAGAAATACTTAGAAATATTAGATATACTTAGTATTTAATACGTATATATTATTTACGTAGTACTTAGTTATGTATACGTACTATGTAAGGTCATGTAAGGCACATAATCACGTAGGATCACATACTGGTTATAGTCCAGACCTAGTTTATACTACCTGGTTCTCTATAACCTTGGCTCTTGATACCAAACTGTCACACCCCCAGACGGGGCCTGGACGGAATACGTGTCCGGAGGCGTGACTTTATTGAGCATCTCAAGTACAAAGCATAAAGAACGACCTCTAAGGGTACGTTTTGAAAAATAAACACCGTTGCAAAGTTTTAAAATAATAATAATAAGTTTTACATCGATTAAATTTAAAAGATTCAAAGTTAAAATGCGGAAGCTTAAATAAGTTCAACAACGGTATTTAAAGACATAGATAAATCTCTGGTAAACCGGTACAGGCAAATAGACTTCACATAAGTCAAGCAACAGCATCCATGCTAAGCACCTGAGAAAAACATGCTTAAAACGTCAACATAAAGTTGAGTGAATTCATAGGTTTAGTTCAAACGTTATTATAGTGGACCACAAGATATCAACACGTATGCGACAGTTATAACAGATACAACTTCACATAAAAAGTATTTACGTTGCACTAAGCTCATGACACTGAAGCTAATTACGCAAGTTAGCATGTACATTGCTATAAGTATTTGTTTGCCCTTCCAGGTGTCCGACCAAAGACAACCTAACCAGTACGACATGACATATATCCGTTTATCAGGCGCCCCGTGGGTAGTGAGCGCTACTCACCCAGATAGGGATAATTAGTCCCAAAAGATCTATTTATTCATTCACGCTCCCTCGATCGGTCCTCCAGTCAAGAGATTGACAGTTCATGATAGTTCGGGCAGTAGTGGTCTAACAGCTACTTAGGCAACACGTAAACAGGGAAAATCTCACGCAAAGTACTTGTGTCCAGTTTTAAAGACAAGCAATGTTTCTCACCCCAAGTTATAAAACATTTATTCAAAACGAGTAAAAGAGTAGGGCTATGAACTCACCTTATAAGGGTAGTGGATCAAAAGGAATCAATTAAGTGAAAATGAATCTCACGGTTCTAGCGACAACCTATCATATAGTCGTCGTTTAAGAATGATGTACAACGAATAACGCTTATCGCAAGAACTGATCATCCGAGCACGAGTAGACACGGCGTATCCCTTTTTAAAACGTACTTTCGAAAGTTATAAGTTTTGACAAGTCTCGACACTTCAAAACATCTTAGAAAATATTTCGTCTTTTAGTGTATTTCGTCTTTTAGTGTATTTCGTCTTTTAGTGTATTTTGTCTTTTAGTGCATTTCATCTTTTAGTGTATTTTGTCTTTTAGTGTATTTTGTCTTTTTAGACTCAATAACTAAAAATGTTGACCTAAACTCGACACTTACGTTTTTCTACATTTTATATCATAAGTTTCATAATAAAAGTATATTTTTTTGACGCTTTTATAAAGTTTAAACGAAATTTCGTCATGACCTTCTAAAGAATAACGACTTTTCCATTTTTATCAACCTCGGACTCATGAAAATATCCGTTTTTCTAAAAGTACATCTTTTATTGACTGCAAGAATATCCGAACTATTTTTACAACAAACCTCAAAATATCGCAACAAATCCGTTCTTAAACCTAAACCTTTTCGACATTCAATTTACGCTTACAACAAATCCAACATTTAACTTAATCTCTTCGCCAACAATATTTAAACTTAATATACGATAAATCTTAAATAAACGATATAGCCGTAGTGATAACAATATATATATCAAAAATAATCACAACGGAACTTTTATGCACAAAAGTATAAACTAAACTTTTATTTTTCATCATTTATAAACAAAAATATAAACTACTGAGACTTGTAGTTTTATAGAAAACTAGATAATGATTTTCACAACGATCCGCTTTGTACACCTTGTTCGGAATGATCATACGAATGCAAAAGTACAACTTATTTATGAAAAAGCAAGGATGACTTACAAGGAAACACGACGAAAGATGATTAGAAATCAAAAACAACCCAAACGTTGTTTTATAAAATACCCGGATGAAATAACAATCAACTCGAACAATATATCTTCAAATGGTTGATCAAAGATTAAAAATGAATGGATTTGGGTGTGTGTTTTGGTTCGGCAAAGAGAGAAAAGAAAGAAGATGTATGTGTGTTTTTGAGAGAGAAAACACAAGAGAAAAATGTTTTGGTGAATGAAGGAAATGAAATGAGAACAAGTATATATGTATACAAGGTTTACACACACACACACACATTAGTGTGTGCCGAATGGGTTAGGGGACAAGGGTAGGGGACCAATTTGATCCTCAAATCACAATTTTACATGGTACAAGGTTGTTCCAAATAAGATGGAAGTTTGTCTAGGCATTTGATTTCAAAATTTTGGATCCTATGCATGTATATGTATGTGTAACCGGTTATAAGACCATGGGGGGGGGGACCAAATGGCTTCCAACTTTCTAGGAATATCATGCAAGCTTGTATTTAATTTCAAGAGATACCATGCACAAGTATAGATATAAACCAAAACACGTAACACGTAAATAACGAATCGAGTAACGACATCACGAAAAATTATGAAATTTTAAATATTGCTTAAAAACATAAAAACGCGGCTATTGCCAAAATACTACAACGTTTGGTGTCCCGGTTCGCTCCCGGAGACGATTCTTAGATAATAACGAAACAACTTGCCGGCTAAACGGTAAAGCTAAATGAAACATTTAAAAATTCAATTTTCTACACGGAAACGGCTAATTTACTAAACGGAAATTCTCGGGTTGTCACAGTTGTCCCCATACCTAGATTAGAATGTGTAATAGAGATAAGTGTACGAATGTACTTGTCCAATCAACTTGGGGATACGCACTTATCACCCATATGGGTCTGACCCTACCTTAGCACTATATATAGAGAGTCTTGTAATGGAGTTGGGTTACGTTTTACACTAAATGTTATATCATCCACAAACTACCTACTCCCTCCAAAATGAACTAAGTCCCTGAACATAGTTAAGTTGCTTAGCATAGTTGTCAACTTAGCATAATACTTTGATTTATGCTAATTTATTAGTGAGGAGGTCACTCATACATACATTGTCATTCAATCCCCATTATTGTTCCGCAAACAATAGGGTATAATTCTTAATAAGATTTATAAAGGATTAAACGTTGAAAATGTTTTATATTCTTACTTATTGTCTTTACATTTAACAAAACCTTTTTCAATACATTACTTTCAAGTCATGAGTTAGTTTATCTTAACTTTGTAGTTATTGGTTAACTAACTCAAAGGGAACAACAATGTGTTATTCATAATTACCAGGATGACGTATGCGGCTTATGAACATGTGGTGTACCAACAAGGATATTGACAGATGATGGTCGAATTTGAATGAGGATGAGTATATTCGAACAAAGTTTAGATTATCTGCATCTTGGCGTGGCAACTTATTGAGTTTGCAGCCATGGCGGATTAATCCTCAACGATTCAGGAATGCTTATATTTTGTGCTTATGATGTCGTTTTAACCGAAAATTGAGTATATTTATAATTTGAATGAGTTTGAGTAGATTCAAACAAAGTATAGATTATCCGCATCTTGGCGGGGCAACTTATTGAGTTTGCAGCCATGGCAAATTAATCCTCAATGATTCGAGAATGCTTAGATTTAAATCTAAGCGTTTCTTAATATATACATGTTGATGCTGTTGTTGACATTGTTGTTGTCATTTATGCTTAAAAATTTAATTACTTGCAGATATATGGTTCGTGATTGCTTATATTTTGTGCTTATACCTACATTGATTTTGGGCCAACAACATCGTTTTTGGGCCATGTTAAACTATGTTGTTTTGAACGATAAATGTAAAATATAGTAATGGGCCGTTGTTCAGTTGTTTTGTCATAGTTTGCTTCATCCCAAAATACGGTCTTTTGCTTCATAAATGTATAATATAGTGACGGGCTGTGATGAATAATTGCGGTTGTCTAAGCGAAATGAGATGGGTCACTGAAGATCCGACCCGTAACTTGGCAGGGTAATGACCGGATTGCATTATAATATGGTTGTTACTATGCAACTATGTTTGTTGCAGCCATAGCGGAATTCAGATCTTTTTTACCCTACCCCATTTACAAATCCGAGCCTAATTATTTATTGTATCGGTTTTTATGTTTTCCAGTTTTGGATTTATGCTAGCTTTTTGACATGGGAGAGCTATGATATATATCCGTATACGAGGTAACTTAAATTGCATATTCTCTTCACAGGTAATTTTGTCGAAATTTATTCTTAGTTTTTAGCTACGCGTCAGCAAGTACATTTCGTATTCTCCAAGTTACTATGTTTATGATGTCCATAATTTTATATTGGCATGCTCTAAAACTAATAATAATAATAATAATAATAATAATAATAATAATAATAATAATAATAATAATAATAATAATAATACATAAATATATAAATAAATAAATAAAATTGGCACTCTTTTTCTTCCTTTTCTTTTTCTCTTAGCCAAAGGTCTACCTGGAAACAGTCTCTTTATCTGCGGGTTTTTCCAAGGGTAAGGGTATGATCTGTCTACATCTCACCTCCCCCATACCCTGCCTGGCGAGATTGAGTATCGTTGTTGTTGTTGTATACTATTCATGTATGCAGACTACTAACTGATTCTAATGCATGATGCACTAGAGTTTTTGCTACATTTGATTGACCAAGTCGAGCATTTCAATGCTGGCAATCCTGAATCGGATGACTACATTCTTTTCTTCAATATTCTACTAGAAAATGCTACTAACAAAAGTGAGCTCTTCACTTAAGTGTATACTTTTCACTTGCATTAAGAGATATTCATATTTTATATATTCTCTTGGTTAATTCGTTTTTCAGAGGAACTAGAAGAATTTCACAGATTTAAGGCGCGGAAAGAGGCAGAAGGGACTAAGATGTAAGTTGGGTGTAGCTTTGTTTGGGTGGTCTTTTGCGAATCAGATGAAATCGTTCGACTAAGTTTCCATTGAGTAATTGCCTGGATAGCTTTTCTCATCCAGAGGAGGCGCAAGGTCTCTATAGCACTATTTTAAATGCTAGGGTGTTGGACCTATAATGTTATAAACGAAAGTTAAGGGTACTAATATGTATTATAGGCAGTTAGAAAAAAAAACAGTTAGAAAGTTAGTTATAGGCAGTTAGAAAAAAGTGGTTATTTGGCAGTTACAAATGAAAAGACACACCTGTTGGATCAAACGAACCAACACAGCTTTTCATTCGTACCTGTTTGTGTTGTATAAATAGAATCTATGTAAACCTTATCAGATTGGACAAAATCATTAATAAAACAACGTTTATTGCATTTCTGGTATTTCGTAACAAGGTTTAGATCAAAGATCTTTTCGTTAGGACCAATATTTTCATATACCAGTTCTTTGTCCCTGTTTTGAATCAAGAAAGAACCAGTTTTCTTTCGGCAAAACAAAACTTTGCAAAAATCAGATCGAACACACAAATCAAAAATCATATTCGTGTGTTATCAAACGAGAATCCAACTCTCTGTCACCAAGGGATTAATCACTTCTGTGATTAAATCAACCGGCATCAAAAAGGGTTTCATTTGTTTTTAGTTTGTTCATAGAAACAATCAAAACGAAAAAGAAATCATAACCCAGAATCATCAGAATTCACAAGTTAGGCACGGTTAAGATCCGAAACCAAGATTCAAAACAGAAAACAACATCGAAAGGGGCAGAAATCAAAATCGTTAGAAAGAGGAACGAACGAACACACCTGTGTTGGAAGAAACAAGTATCGCACCTTTAATCGAATCATCAATTGATTCAGACTACCCACAACGATCCAAAATTTTAGACGACCTTTTCTATATCCCCAAATTCCAGCGTAACCCTAAATTTTCGCACAACCAAAATCAAGGGAATTCCAGTGAATCAAGAGATCACAACTGTAGAAGAACTAGAATCGTTAACGGCTATACACTTCGGCGGACACAAACACCACAAAGAAAGGGAGAAAGAGAAGACCCAGAGGTCTCAAGAAGGACGCATCTCTCCTTAAATGGGGATAGAACAAGGTAGCGCAAATTTGAAAAGTATCGAAACAAGTTTGAGATGTGTTCTTCAAAAAGAGAAATAGAAAAAGAGGCGCAGCATAAAAGGAGTAGGGCACAACGGGTTTTTAATATCCCATCAGGTTTTCAAAAAAAAACCATCTAACCCCTCTACTTTTATTTTGACATAACATAAATTGTATAGTTTTTATTAGAAAAATTACTTCTTTAGGTTAAGTTAGTAATTTTTTTTAAAAGTTTTTAAAACATATCAAAGGAAGTAAAAGTAAAAAAAATCAATCAAGTTTTGTATTTTTATCTAAAGAAAAAATCCTTTTCATTTTTACAAATACAAAATGCAGTTAAAAACCGAACTTGTGGTTCACCATTGAAGTTAAAAAAAAAACTTAGTATTTAACCGTATCCTCACGGGGGCAAAAGTAAGAAATTAAGAAATACTATTGTTTTTTTTTTATAAAAAAGTAACGAGTCCGTAGTTTCGTGTTTCACCCAGTAAGAGAAACCGTAGTGTTTCACCCAGTAAGAGAAACCTCAGTGTTTCAACCCCGTAAGAGAAACCTCAGTGTTTCAACCCCGTAAGAGAAACCTCAGTGTTTCAAAACAAGTAAGGAAGTACGCAAGTAAGAAAGTAAGCAAGAAACAACGTAAGTAAGAAAGCAACAAAGCATGACGAAAGGAGAAACATCTACACCAACTCGTGAGCAAAATATAGCACTTCAATGTCCGAAACTGAATGAATCAAACTACACCACATGGGCAATTATGATGGAAACAATCTTAAAGGCTTATGGCCTTTGGGAAACACTTGAAGCTACAGAAAAAGTAGATGAAAGAAAGATACATACAACAAAAGCAATGATCCTCACAACATTGCCGGAAGATATTCTAATGCAAGTTGCACAGTACGAGACTGCAAAGGAAGTATGGGAATCAATTAAAGTACGATATATAGGAGAGGAACGAGTTCAGAAAGCACGGCTACAAACTTTAAGGAGCGAATTGGAGACTTTGAAAATGAAAAACAACGAAACCGTAAGCGACTTTGCCGGAAAATTGGGAAGCATAAGAGGCAAATTTAAAAGTCTTGGTTCAACTCTTAAAGACAAAACACTCGTCAGAAAGTTACTGAACTCCGTTCCAAAGAAGTTTCTACCGATCGTAGCATCTATCGAGCAATATTCTGAGATTGATGAAATGTCATTTGAAGAAGCAATGGGAAGAATAATAACTTTTGAAGAACGCATCAAAAGTCAAGATGAACCGGAAGAAAATTATCAAAACAAACTTCTAATGGCAAGATCAAGTAATCAAAATCATGGTAATGGTCGAGGAAGAAACTTTAGTAAAGAAGAAAAAGGACGTGGAACAAGTTTTCAACAAAGTACAAGAGAACAAAACAAGAATAAAATGAGATGCTATGAATGTGGTGACTTAGGTCATTTTGCACGCGAATGCATCAAATGGAAGAAGAAAAACAAGCAAGAAGAGTCTCATCTCATTTACGAAACTGACAATGAACCCACATTGCTGTGAAGTCAAGTGAAGAAGACTCGATTATAACATTAGGGGGGAGATTGTTGGACCTATAATGTTATAAACGAAAGTTAAGGGTACTAATATGTATTATAGGCAGTTAGAAAAAAAAACAGTTAGAAAGTTAGTTATAGGCAGTTAGAAAAAAGCGGTTATTTGGTAGTTACAAATGAAAAGACACACCTGTTGGATCAAACGAACCAACACAGCTTTTCATTCGTACCTGTTCGTGTTGTATAAATAGAATCTATGTAAACCTTATCAGATTGGACAAAATCATTAATAAAACAACGTTTATTGCATTTCTCGTATTTCGTAACAAGGTTTAGATCAAAGATCTTTTCGTTAGGACCAATATAGGGCAGTTGCAATCAAGTAATTTTTCTATTTTCTGCTGCTGCTTTTAATTAATTCATGGATGGTCAGAAGTTGGCAAAACTTAGCTAAAAAGGAAGCGGATCAGAAGTCGGCAACATGTACTTTTAAATGCATAAAACATCCTAATTTATTCTATTTTCAATATTTTGTAATGGAATAGTATGATATTTATGATAAAATTTGGCGTGAAAATATTGGACCAAAAGTGGTTCAATATGAACACTTACCTGAAATTGGTTTTTTTGTATACGAATATACAAAGAGCACAACTATAAAATTGGTATAATATAGTAAGGTTCTTAACACACCAGCTGCAACGAAACAAACTAAAAGTTAAATGTTTGAAACTGATTTTTATTGCTTCAACATTGAGGTGCTCGGAGTTTAGTGCGAGTAAGATAATGCAACAAAGACCTGGGTTGTTCTTTATTTCAAACTGGTCAAACTCTAAAGTTTAGTTGAAAGTTTTTTTTGGAACGGCAATTTGTGGCTACATGGCCCCTAGCCCAGAAGGCGTAGCGAGCCCACACAACCAGGTTGGGTCCAGCCCAGAAGGCAATGGCACCCTTCCCTTTACACACGCGGGAGGAAACCCCTATCGCCCTAGACAAGACTCGAACATGAGACCTTGCCTAGGAGGGTAAAACCTCCATACCATTGGACCAAATGCCAGTTGGTAAAGTTTAGTTGAAAGTGAAACATGTTTGAAGCTGCCTAGAGTCTATTAGCCAGTAGTTTGAGCATCGGAATGGGAATGTAGCAAAGATAGGACGTTCGGTATTTGGCTAAAAAAGATGCACGGTACAAAAATGGAACCTTGCACCGCGTAACTTTTTTCAGGATGAACACCGAACGTCGCAAACAGCAACGGTAAATAATTACATGCTAATAATTTTCGGCACACGCAAACAGCTTAACAGGTTACTAGGAGTGAAAAATGCATTTTCGCATCATTATTCAGGAATGTTTACTACTGTCATGGTTTTATTACATTTATATAACTTCTCAAACTGGATACTATATTTATTTCTACAGGGGTCGGTTAACTGACATTATGTGATTTTTAAGTGTAGACGTTTTTTTTTTAATTTTTACAGGCATAGAAGGGTAGGGATAAGGGAGAGGGGAATGAGAAGAGCGGATAGAAAAATAAGGGGAATGTGAAAAGAAGGTCTGGTGAGGATGTCGAAGTTAAGGAGATCTGGGAAACGGTTGCCGGTGGCGACTCCAAGGTATAATTTAGTTGCTAAATTGATATTTATATTGGTTGACTTATATCCTTCATATAAATCGCAATGTTGCAAAAATTGGTTTTGTGTGTAAAGGGATAAGTAGTTTATTGACACCGTATAGTACATGCTTATAACTAATCTAATACGTTTCGGTACGTTGGGCTCCCGGCGATTAGCTACAAAGAAAACGGTTCAATGTAATAGTATAAGACAGTATGTTAGGAATTTTCTACAACAGGTAATAAATAGACTACTGTTATTGATCTGTTGTATGTATATCAAGTCAAAGTCCCTCTTCGTAATACTATGGTTTTGTAGGAGGTAATATAAGATAACAGACTACGGTTTTGTACTTGCTTCAAACAACGTGAATTATAAATAATATAAGCCCTTATGTTCAGATCTTTTTATGGAAAATGCAAGTCGTTTAAGCCGTCTGTTATGGTTGTGCAGCTGTTGGGATTAGACATATGTGCAATTGGTTACGTTATTTTCTACATGAGTAATGAGTTTATAAGATTACTAGTTTCATAACCTGCCCGGTTGGGCAGGCTTGCTTCATGATAATACATGTTGAATTCTAAATGTGAGCAAAACAATTGTGAAGTAGCGTTCATCATATTCGTTATTGATTAAGTTTATGTACAAGTTAACTGTTTAGTATTTCCTATTCCATTTCATAGTTTACTTATTAACGCATTTCAAAAGTAAAGAGGTCGGGCTATGTTACGACAACAACTTATGCAACATAATTATGAGAATAAGCTATTATAGTTAAGCAATAATAAGCATGTGTATTACAATCACAAAAAAACATGGGTATGAATTCCTCGAAATAGATAAACCACAACTTGTGAACTAGAATGAAACTTTCTTTTTACTCTTGATGAAGCTACATAAAGCAATGTTTTAAAAACCGGTTTTTTAATTGACCTGGTCGAGCCATCAGGTCACGGTTCAACTGACCAAAACCGCCTTCCGGCCACCCGACTAGTTCACGGTTCAACCGGCCGGGTAAACCTGGGTTTTAAAACACTGACATAAAGTAGTTGCGTTACCCACCCGATAGGCATTGACAAAGCTACAAAAAGTTAGTTTTAATAAACTACAAATCTGATTATTGTGAGTGGACATAAACTACTTTGAAACAATTAATAAAACAATACGTAATATAACTGGTCTCGAGATTTAACATCACAGTTCGAGCAATCCTCAACCATATAAAGTAGCAAATTTCATTTAGTAAAGAAGAAAGGTTGAAGTATGACGGTAGAAAATATTACATATTCAGTAATTATAGATTTCATGCTTACACACATCAAAGAAGGAATAAAATATTGAGGTATGTTACAGCAACTTAAAAAGGCTCGTATCTGCAAGATCAAAGGTAAATAATTGTATTAGATACAACTCAACAATTATAACAAAAAAGTTAAATACCTCGTAAGAATAGTCCCTTTTCTTCATTATGTTCTACGCTTTCCATGGAGGCTCACTAATATGCAGTGTCATTAGTAAAAGATCAATAATATGTCTCTAAAAGGCCATAAATTTACAACTCTATATCAAGTCGTAACAAATACATAATAACTAAATAATTTTCATAGGTAACAATCGCTTAAGAACTCACATCATCGGCAGAGATCCTGATTTGTAATTTAGCCTTGCACTTGGGGCATTTCATAACAGCCTACAACATTATTAAGCTAGTTTACAGGTGAAAATAATAATTAGAAAAAAAAACGTATTTTCATGATAAGTGCTCACGGATCCATCACAAGTCTCACAGTCTTTGGAGGGTAATGGAACAGTAAGATCGATGGTTGCTGGGAGATGAATGAGCTATGCTCTATTCTCAGCAATTGCGTCCGCTATAGCCTCGACTGTTGCTTTCTCTCCACTACATAAAGTTTTCACAGAGGTTCATTTTTAGTAACTTGTATCCGGTTATATAACAAAATCAACAACAATACACAATTTCGTCGGAGCGGGGTATGGGTGCGGTAGGATGTATACAGTCATAATGAAATCAAGATCACTAAATGTTTAATTATCTGGCCGTGGAAATAGCAACCGACCACCTGTTAGATCTGATGAACGCAGCTTTTTAACGTGCAGTTTTTCAATTGATACATGACCCTCCCTGTGCCTTTGCACATGGCGCACCGCCAAGCATGCCATCCATTGCAAGTCCGACAATCCTTACAGTTTGAGGGCAAAGCTATGTCACTTCAAGAAGACTATAACAAAGTAGATATCAAAAGTGTATGCTGATTTTCCCATCTATTTCCTATACTCCATCAAGTTCTAAAATGAAGTCCAGAAACTATCAGTCTCAGTTCAAGTAGATATCACTATACACACTTCTTATAACATGAATAACTACTAAGGGTCATGCATGAAATCATTACAAAAGCACCTTTGACATATCACTTTTTTCCGCAACTCTAGTGCAATGTCACAAGTCCGTAAAGCAGCAACCGCCTGAAAAATAGACAAAGGTTAGGGCGGTATGCATATTAGTAAACAAAATTGTCTTGCTAACCCCCTCCCAATTCATATAAGCAGTTGAGTGTTTGGATGAAGCTGATTATCATCCTTTTTGGAGTTAAAAGTGACTTAAAACTATGCACTGCCACAAGCCCCCTTGACCAATCAAGTTACAACTTTGTATCAATGTCGGTGAATACTGGAAATTTTACCTCCAAAACGTATATTACTGGTTACTCAAATCAAGAAGCGTATTTATAAAATAAGTGTGAGTTGTAAAATCAAGATGTAGCTTGTTTGACCCAAAAAGTCAGAATCAAGAACAAACCTCGAGGGGAACTCCTTGTTCAAAAACTTGTTCAAATATCGAGCCCAAAAATCTCGTCCGTGAATGGAGTAAGTTCATCCTTGTTCAAAAACTTGTTCTTTCTTGTAGGAATGACTAAAGTTGACATCTTCTCAACCTCCTCGGACTTACTGCCACTATCCCCATATCTCATTTCAGCAGCACCTGACTCCTCACTTTCTGATAATGTAGACGACTCACGATGGTCACCTTTCGATATAAATTGCTTATGAGAATTTCCTAGATATCGTCTCGTAGGTCCGTGACCTTTTTCACCAACAGTTATGTCACTGTTACTCGAAGGTGGTACTTTTTCATTGCTGTCCAAACTACATATAAATGGTTTAAAAATCAGTATTTAAAAGCTATAAAAATGAGAGCATTTAAAAGCCGTAAGAATCATACTTGAACTGAGTAGGGGAAAACACTCCAATCCAAGCCTCATGTGATGATTGCGGTTCTTAATCTCCACAGTTACCCATTCAACGTCCTGATCCTTCATAAAGAGAGTAATTAATCAATATTAGTCATAAACACAATACACGTTATTGAACTGTATGTTTTATGGTGACCTAAATCACGCATTCTATATATAAAAATTTCTTATTATAGTTGCTTATGTATTTTGAAACATAAAGGGGGTGTTTGGGATTGCTTATTAAAAGGCTTCTAAGCTTATTGGGTTTAATACAACTAATCAACACTTGGAGTTTTTGGATGAAGACTTCTATTAGCTTATTTAAGTTGTTTTCAAGAAGTTATTTCACATCAGAACCATTTACGTCTTACAATCATCATTTACGAAACACACAATAATACATTCCATTTTCATACTAAATTAGTAAATGCAAACACTATCTTCTACATTGTGCTTGACAGAACTATAAGCTAATACGTACTTATGTTGCATAAGACAATTCCAAACACCCCTAAATAATCATTTAAAGCAGTTTTATGATCGAATGTATAAAACAAACAACGTTTCTCAGGACCATACCCGTAGGTCCGTAACTAAGTATAGGTGAGGGACAAATTCTGTAAATTTAAGCTACCCTGGTAACAACTGATGACCAATAACGAAGCATAACTGGGATGAAAATCGCACAAATGGAACTTATTTTCGTTACAGCTAAGATCATGTACACATTCCTATTTTGTACAGGCACAAATAAGCTATTTTGTACAGGCACAAAAACGTACAAACGCACAAATCCTATTTTGTACAGGCACATTTAAGAAGCAAAGGACAAAAAAGGAGGCACTTAAAGAGAACTTGCATCTCACACTTAAAGCATAAATAAGAATGTATTTAAAACAACATAATGCTTTAGGCCCGTTGCTACAAAAATGATCCGTTACCCAACCCGCCCATCTTGCCACCTTTAATAATGACCGTCATTTGCAGATAAAAAGATAGAGAGTGATGCGGCCCAACATGACCAGCCGCCTAGCCCACAAACTCCAATTCATACCAGACCCCTAAGAGAAGTCAAGAAGCCCA
>BQNB010090729.1:0-23341 GCA_026074375.1 Tanacetum coccineum | reverse complement strand
CTCCAAAGCTTTCCTGATTTTTAGATTAAATAGCCTCGTAATCTTGCAGGATTTGACTGACTACTGATCATATATTCCATCGAGCAACATTATGGAAATGATAAGGAAAAGGAGAAATGGTGATGAATTACCTGTCCTAACTTCGTGAGGAAATTGCTAGCAAGATTTAAAGATGCTAGTCTCACATCTTCATTAGCTTTCAGTGCTTGAGAAAGCTCCTTCATCCTGTTACCAAATCCATTCAAGATTAGTGCAAAAAATATAACTGATGATCCAAAATAAGATTTTTTAGATGGAAAGTGTCAAAGTACTCTAGATAAGGTGGTTCATACTCTAATTTCATTGAATCCTAGATTAAGTGACACAAGAGCTTCATTGACCACCTTCAGGCTACGAGCTAGGGACTTAGCACCCTACACGAGTAACTGGCTATTAACTTGCTACTCTTAGAAATAGATTAAAGTAACATACATGGATATTAACATCGTCACTGAGCCCATTGGCTCGTAGGTCCAAGGTTGAAATCGTATTGTTGTATTTCAAAGTATCAGCTATGAACTCAGCACCCTTTGGTCCAATCTGTAATGTGTTCGAATGAAATTTCTCATGTAATATTTCTTAAGATTTGAAAGCTCAATAAATAACTTGTTGCATGTCATTTACCTTGCACCAACCAATCATGAGAGTTTTAATATTTCCATGAAACTTGAGAACATCTGACAAAGCTTTTGCACCATCTGGTCCCATGGGATTATAACCAAGTTCAAGTTGTTTGCGTCAGAGGGAGAGAGATAAGTTAATTCAGCTATTTAACAAATTAAGATAGAAGACCTCATGAAATTGCAATATCTGATCTGATACAATTTCAGACAAGTTTTTCTGTTTGTTGAGCATCTAAAATGCCCTCCAATATATACTAAATACAAGGACTCTCAGAACCCAAAACAATATCATTTACTTTGCACTATAGGTGACAATTACGACTCATTTACTTAAAATTAATCTCTAATAGATCACAAGCATAACCCGAAAAATTAGCTCAAATGGCAACATGTTAAAAGTCCCCTTAAGTGTATTTCTAATGCATAGAACCTCCTAACCTTATATTTAAAAGTATAGGTTCTTGGAATGAAACAGCTTTTGTGGTCCTCTTTAACACACCAACTCTTTGTATTGAGCTAATTAAAAGGATGGGTCAACCCAACCTTCACGTCGTACTCATTTTGCGTGCAAATAGATAAAAACCAAAGCTCTTAAAAAGCGAAGCATTGCAAAAAAAGGGAGCAAGATTGGCAAAGGACTTACTGCTGCTATCACACCATTATCTTTTAGAACTCCAGCTATTGCAGTAATCCCTTTAGCATGTATGTCATTTCCTCCCTGAAGTACAACACACTCATATTTATTTCAAATAATAGACATTTTTACTACTGACAAGGTACTTTTGGATTTTCGTAATCACCAAGTCTATATTTGTTGTTGAGCAGTTCTCCTTCAAAGCAAGGAAAAAGAAGCAAGGCAAAAGAAGTCTTTAAATCAAATAAATTAAATAGCCTCGCAATCATAATTTTTTTTCCTAATCAAGAATGTGTAAAATAAATGGTGAAAAATGAAAAATAAATACAAAGAGAAAGAGAGTAAAAGGCTAAAATATACAGACCTCGGTATAGCAAACACCATCAAGATTTGTAGTTGCAAGAAATACTAGATCTACAGGAAAAAAAACCCATCCTGCTTCACCTACAACCAGGATAACATTATGATATGCATAGTAATTCAATTATGAAATTGAATATACACGATTAAAAATAAGATCGGGAAATAAATCCAAATACGAACTCCAAACTCGAACATATGAACCCACAGATCCGATCTAGAGAGAGGCGATGTAGAGGGTTTGGGGGCGGCGGTTATTAAATTTTAATTTAGGTTGAAAGGTCAATGCATATTATACGGTTTTAAGCAATTTTGTAGGGAAGAATACAAAATTACTCAATTGCCCTTCTTGTTTATTTTTAATTATTATATAGTTTGAATTATTTATAAAGATGTCATCTTGCATTGATATGATGTACAACATGCATTATTAAGAGCAAAAAAATTTGTTCTGTAGGTTCTGTACAAAAAAATGGTTCTGCAAAGTATATATATATATATATACATATATATACACACACATATATATACACACACACACACACACACACACACACACACACATATATATATATATATATTATTATATATATATATATATATATTATATATCAAATATATATATATATATTATTTGTTGTGTGTGTTATGTGTCGTGTGTGTGGGTGTTGTGTGTGTGTATATGTATGTAGTAGTTATATATATAAATGTATACTATATATATGTTATATATATATATCTACATATATATATATATATATATATATATATATATATATATATATGTTAGATACATATATTATACACACTCACACACACAAACATATATATATTATATATATTATAAACTATATATATATAATATTTTATATATATATATATATAATATATCGAATATATATAATCGTTGTATTGCATGCAAATATGGGTCACCACAATATCACAATGCCGAAAGGAGTTACAATTCACCTTTGTGAGTGTTTTTTTTGGCATATATTTATATCCAGTTATTATATATATATAGACATATATATATACACACACACACATATATACATACATATATATATATATATATATATATATATATATATCCGTTGCATGCAAAATGGGTCCCACAATATCACAATGCCCGAAAAGTTACAATCTCACCATTGTGAGTGTTTTTTTGGCATTTATGGTCCGTGAGCTTATTTGCTTGCATTGGGTGTCACGAGTGAGCTTTGGCTCCCGAATTTATGACGGGATGGTTTTCACGCCCGCTAAAAATAGCCTAATGGTAACTGTACGTCAAGAGGTGCGATGGTGATGTTGCACTAATCAACACAGAAACCAGTCTAAGAAATTTTTAGCTTTCACTTTCTTATCTATGAAAAGCAGAAAACTTTATTAAAAGAAACACGCCATAAGTTTACAAATCCAAATGGGCTCCAAGATAGAGTATTGCAAGTTTGCAACCATAAAAAAATATATGATCCACATATATAAGTATAACAACGAATAAGAAAGACTAGATATCTAGGGTTTAGAAATCAATCTTTAAAATTTATATGTTATATAATCCCTACAACTCTGATTTGCCATTAACAACAGTGTCAATCGTTGAATTAAGAGAAATAAATCTTCATTCTTTGTGTCATCCAGTTTTTTTCGAGCTCGCACGAAAAAGTTTGTGGCGCTACCTCCAAATCGACCAAAGAAACACATTAGCAAAATGTTATTGTGGGATAGTACCTCGAGAACCATCAGAGAGTGTTACCGATTTAGCAAAATGTTAGCTTAAGAGATAGTACCTCGAGAACCACGTTTCCACCAATTTCATAATTTAAGCTATATAGTTCTTATTAAGGACAACTATAAGCAGGGGAGAAGGGGGAGGGGGGTTTGAGTGTTCCGGAAGATTCATGGAGACTCGATGGATGTGTGACGCCTAGTGTAAATTTTCTTTAAAAATATCGATTTCTCCTAAACGAACTTGGTCCTTAGATTTTGTGTCACGTAAATACATGTCGTGTATAGTTAGTCCACTAATATGTTAAAAGAAATACGTGACTTCTTGTTTTGTTTACTCGTTTTAATTTAAATAGTACCTTTTAATTCATTTTTTTTCCTTTATACAGTAAAATAAATATTGAGCACTTGATGACTTAAAGTCTTGTATCCGCCCCCGCCTATAAGATTATAAGAGCTGGGGGAACGGTAGCGTGAAAGGGTTGCGCCAAAGAACGGCGCGAGCCGAACGAACGGTGCACGACTCCGGTGCTCGTGCCGTTCGTTCTAGCGTCGTTCGTAACAGCCCACACGGTTCTCTCTCTTTTTTTTCTTTCTTTTTTCTTGTGTTTATGTGTGTGTTTTTGTGTTTGAGTTTATGTGTGTGTGTGAGTTTGTGTTTGAGTTTTTGTGTTTGTTCATGGTTTCTGTTTTTGTGTTTGAGTTTATGTGTGTGTGTGAGTTTGTGTTTGTTCATGGTTTCTAACAGCAGGAAGAAGAAGAAAGAAAAGAAAGAAGGGTAACAAAAAAAATTTTATTTTTTTATTTTTTATTTTTTTATTTTAAACCTTATTTTTATACAAATTGGCATTATTAGTCTATCACTTTAGAATAATGTTTTTTTATGAATTTAATTTTAGTAATATTGGGTATTTTTTATTTTATGTAAATGAAAAAATAGTAATAATAAAAAAAATTTGCTCAACGGCACCAGAAAATGTGGTGCCAACGGATGCCCCAGCAAATATGGTGTCGTTCAGTTTCTGATGCCGTTCATCATTTGCTGACGTGGCATCACTTTTTGAGAACGGCACGAGCCAAACGACACCACTGTTCACACCGCTCTAAGAGTAACACTTTATACTCCGTAATAATTTAGGCACCCTTGCCCTACAAAAACAACGGAAAAGGTATTTATTAGTTTGCGTCAAGTGAAAACAGTAAATTATCATATTCACATCTTGACGAATTGCCAAAAAAAAAATTTGCAAATCAAAAGCACATATATAAGCAGTACTTGTGATCATGCCCGAAGAATTGTCGCCATCTCGATCTCTATGTCCGGTAATCTTATACATCTACTTCACTGCTTCACATGGTAAAACTACGTAGTTTTTTTTTTTTTAAAACGGCAAAGATTTATAAAAAAAACACTAGCAAGGGGCTAACACAAAAAATTACAAAGAGTTTTTAAGCCAGTCCGGCCACACTAAACGACAAAAACTTCTACTATTTAACCAAGAGAAATAATAAAAACGAATAGAATCAAAAAGATCACATTTCCTCATCCGTTGAGAATTGAATGTGATCGAGTTCCGATACTTCCAAATAAGCCACCAAGTAGACGCAACTATCACTTGAATACGCTTCTGTTGGTATATGTTCATATCATAAATAAATATACGACCGAAAATATGTGAGCCTATAGGGGCACACACGTATACACAGATGATACGTTTATTAATCTAATTAATATGTTTATAATATATTAATTATATTAATATATTTCACGAAATATTAAACGATCTATAATTCAACGTTAGACATTATATCGAATTAATAGATATTATGTAAAACCTAAAAATTTCAATAAGTGTAAAATTACCAAAATACCCCTAATGCAAGAAAATCTATAAAAGCTTAAATAAATTTTCGTGACCGATCAAACTAAAGGAGTACAAGGGAGGAAAATATCAATTTATGAAACTTGAGGAGGTGTTCTAGTCTAACTTGGAGAACAAGTTTGGAGACTATATAAACACCCCTTAGGTTAATAAATAAAACGACAGATATATGATATCTCTAAAAGTCAATCGACTATTTTATTCTCTTATATTCCATTCGACAATAAAACCTCACTATAATTCCTATGTCAGTGATATTATCATGCATGGCAAGTGATAATTGTATATTAATAATGTATACTAGCCGTGGCATAACCATGCATGTATACATAACGCATGCATGAACAATATTGCATTCTAATCGGTAGTGAGTCGGATTCGATCGTGTGACGACAAGAACCAAAACAAGAACATGGTGTTGAGTTGTTTTATTCGTGAAGGAAGGACTAGCATCCTAGCGTATCTCGGTGACGTGTAGTGTATGCACACCATAGATGTTACCTACTTTGGTAACTTTATTAGTTTGCGTGGTATTCTATTTATACACACGCGTATATAGAAGACGGTGTTAACGGTTATATTCAAGAACGGTGTTCGTTAATTGCTAAAAGGTACGCGTTCTTGATCCTTTTGTTAATTGCATATTCTATACGTGTTTTATGTTTTCCGCTGCGTACTCGTGATCTTTAATAGTTAATAGTTGTAAAAACCCAACAGTGGCATCACGAGCCATCGTATAGAATTTGTAGTTACAAAGTAATAAAATTTGACAAATTAGGATTCTTAATTAATTTTTTAAGCCCTTTGGGCGTTTTATGCATAAAGATTCGATCTTTGTGCATCAAGATTCAATCTTTATTGATTATAAAATTAATTAGACGAATTCTAGGTTGTATGAAATTTTATGGATAAAACTTGATGCGTTTAATTGTTAATTGATCAGTTTTATGTTTAAAATTAATTGTTAATTCGGCATCCATGATAAATACATGCAATTTATCATGGAGAGATATGTGATATAAATCTTGTTAATTGTTAAAAGGGTTTTATACAAATATGATGATCAAGAATTAAAACATAGACATTAAATTTATGTGGTTTCGATCCACGACTTTAAAAGCTAGGGAAGACCTTAGCTATGTCTTTATGGGGCCTAAAGGTTGTTTTAAATTTTATGTGCTATGTGGTATATATTTGTATATGGCTTACGCAATCGATTATATCGATGGATGTGGCCGGAGTTTTTAGGACGAAGGAGCCTTATATGAATATATACATGTTTTAATTATTAGATAATTAGGATCATAATGGATATTTGCATGACTTAATTGTTAAGTGTTTCTTTTGAAATAAGTGTTATATGTATTAGTTTTGTGTTTATGTTGTTTTATTTTAAGTTTGACTTGTGAGAAAATAAAAGGGTTTTTCGGAAAACAAATATAAACATGACTAATGATTATCGAAATAAGATTTATTATGGACTATCTAATGCAAAAGGTCAAAAGTGGATTCGGCTTACATCCGATATAAAATCTTCCATGACTAGACTAGCAATTTATAGTTTATAATGTATTCTTTAAATTAAAGTTTTAATTTTTATCAATGACGTAATTTGCAAAAGTACTATATAGTTGCAAGGATAAGGTTCGGGGAGACTCATCAAGACTTTGGTCTTGTAGATACCATTACCCTATAATACCTGACTACGTTGTAGTTTCCTTACCATGTATACTATGTAGGAAGTCGCGAATGGTCTAGGGTTTGAATGATTTTTAATCATTCTTTAATCTTTTCCTGCGGTAAAAAGCAAATCTTTATATTTAGAGATACGTTGAATCGTCAATTTTAAGGTCTCACTATTTATGTATTTGATACGATGATAATAAGTGATACCGTAATAATAACTTAATTAAGAATAAAGTTTTTATTAAAATCTATGATACGAAGATGTATGCATGCTTCTTCGTACATATTTGACACGTCAAATAAAATACCCTTTTTCAACTAAGTTGTTGCCATCCAATTTGTAAAAACACTTGTAGATTGCTCTTTACTATGCGTGAGACGTGTGTAGATTTGCAATCTCAAGGTGATTATACGCTTTTCCGTGAGACGGTGAGTGTTACATAATCACAGTTTTTGATTGGACGACTTAGCGTTGTTGTGGTTAGACCTATTAACACGCGGCATAGATGGGATGAAACATGCTTACTAGATATTATTGTAATAAAGTAAGTCCCATATGGTTTAGGAGTTACAAAAGTTGTGAATTATCAATCGTTGATTACCTTTTGAATACGCCATCACTAGTAGATCAATGAATGCGGTGGTGGTATGTCAAAGTGGATCCTAACTTAGAAAAAAAAAAAAAATGTTAATTAATTGTTTATTTGACTAAACATGGGTAGTTAATTTTCTTCAAGGAGTATTATCGAAAATACTAAAATTGAATTTTGCGATTCTATTAATAGTATTAATGCAACGATAAAACTGTAAACAATGGTTTGTTTCTTTATCAAAGAATTCAAACCGAGACTCCTTTCCTTGTAATTAACAAGGAGACTCATTCCCCCCTCCTCCCCTCCCCCCTATCATCTTTCTTGCTCCGCGAAAGAAAACATAATTATAATAGAAAACTGTAGGAAATTGTCCTAATGTAATCAAACTCATAGCAAATTTAAATGTTAAGTAGATTGCATTACTTTTAATTTTCATTATAGATTTTCTATTACCCTTATTCGGTGGTGATACTTTGAAACATATAAGAATATTAGATAACTAGAGGAATATGTTCTTAAAGCTATCAAATGATAACATCTTAATGTAAGATGCTTTATGAGTTTTTGATTAGGAAATACCAATATTACCGCAAAAGTGATAAAGGCAAATTAATATAATGTATCTAGTTGTTTGTCTTAATCCAAATTAAGGAGGAAATTGCATGCCCAAATTTCAAGTTAATCAATAGCATTGATGGATAGTCCCTCATCTTGCCAAGTAGAACTTTTGTATGCTCCAAGTAAATGTTACTAATTTAGATTTCAAATACAGTTGGAAATAAATAGATCACTATTTGTTTTCACTGGTTATGGAACACTTGCAATGTTGTCAAATCCAGTGGGAGCATCCCGATTATTTCTGAACAAGACATTCATGTGATGCTGTCAAATTCAGTGGGAGCTACAAGGTTTTAATCTTGGTAGTAACCTAGATTATTTCTTGCTTATCTTGAAATAATATATACTTTTCCGACTATAGACACTCATGGTTTATTATACAAAGTGGTTCTATATCTACTTGTGAAGCTAATATCTATGACACTATCATATTGTCCACATAAACAAACGAATGTCGTGTTGTTTGACTACATGTATGATGTTGTGCCATGCACAAGTGGGAGAAATCTTTATTGTGTGCAAGGTACAACACATGACAAGAACAATATGATTAAATGTTTCTCTTGACCGTAAGGTAAGAAACTAATATTCTACTAGGACTTATTATCCTATTTAGAACATATGTCAAGATATGAAATAAAGACTACTTCAAGTAAAATGTTTATGTGTTTTTGGAATGTCCAAAATAATGAAGTAATCTCGATTTAAAGACTACTTTAAGTAAAATGTTTATGTGCTCTTGGAATGTCCCAAATAATGAAGTAATCTTGATTAACTTGAAATTACTACTGAAGCCAAGAGTTGACGTTCAGAATTACTTTAGTTAAATATGTTTATGTTTATTGTAAAATAATAAACATTAAGTCCGTTAAATGTTAAAAGACTTATAACATAAAGTAAACGTTCAAAAATTACTTTAGTTAAATATGTTTAAGTTTAATGTAAATTAATGAACATGAAGTCCTTTAAATGTTGAAAGACTTATAACATAAAGTAAGTTATATCTTCTAGACTAAACGGACATGACAAATAGTCCTTGAATTGTTCAAAGGCAAAATAATGTATCGTTAACATAGATAGAGTTCTTGAACTAGTTAAAGCCATATACATTATTGCATGCAAATAGGTTTTTAATACTATATGTTCAATTTCGTTTGAAGCAATTGATAAGTATATTTCAGGGTAAATCTTGTATCAAGTGACATAAAAGAGTATTAAGTTATTTAAAAGATTGTGATAAAGTCTCACAATAAAATTACTCATAGAATACCACATATTTATGGTATGTCTAGATTATTGAATCAAATTATTTGGAATTATTTAATTTTGATAACTTAAATATTTCTCCTCCGAATCTGTCAAGGTTTAAAATTGAGTATGTCTTGAATATACTCAATATAACTCCAACCTAGAAGGTTAATAAGACATCTGAATTTGTTAAAAGTCTTATAAAGAATGATATTAACAAACTAAACTCAGGAACTGTCAATGTTTCTTGTAATGTCCTCTACATGCTAAGTAATTATAGAAGATTCTTTAATTACAAAAAGTGAGTGGGAGCGTTTTAGATCTGGAAGAGATAAAAAATACAAAATACATAACCTTCTAAACACATAGTGAATATCATTACTGAGGCTTTACAAGTAAATTGTTACATGTTAATGTTAAAACCTATAATTGATATAATTCTCGTTCATAGATCCGTAAGATACCTTAAATACTTGGATTTGTTAAATGTTATTTCGAATATTGATGGAATATGAGTCACAGGCTCATGGGACCTTGTTTTAAAGATGCATTATTGACATTTTGAATTCGGTATTTTGGTGTAACATTCTAATGCCATTGGTGAAATTTTGAATTTGACAAATGACTCAAACTATGAATGTTAAGATGCTGTCCACAAGATAATTAATTTTGGAACTTGATTGATCTTTAACTAAACAGTTAGACTGTAAAGTTAGAATGATTTTTAAAAGAGAAGAAAAACCCAAGTGATTATGTTCTTGGTTTCAAACTCATAAAGGCAATGTTGTACACATACATAATGCATACATTATGATAGGATTTTAATCATACTCATGCAATTGATTGTGATTAAATATTCTTTCTATGTGCATTAATTATATAAAGATGGTTGATTGTCATACTAGTGTTCATATAGATGAAATATGACAATAGAATTTAAAACTCTTCCTTGAATGATTGATTTTGCGAGGACGGTTAGTAATCAAAGGAGTTTATGGATTCATATAATCTTTATAAAGTGTACAAACAACAAGAATTCAAGTATGGATCATTGCAAGCATCTAGGAGAATAATCTTATGTTTATTGTTAAATAAAGATAACTCCTGAGAATTTCTAAAAGCTAGTGGGAGTATTATGTGCAGGTTTCTTTCACCTGAAAGATTTAGGAAATTAAATATACAACCTTGAAATACATGTTCATTGCTATGAACATATGCGGTATATAAATCTAACATAATTTGACATACCATTTAGAAAGTCTCAATGGATGCATATCTTTGATAAGATGGAACATGAATGAAATCTTGAGTTAGACTAAAGGATTCGTTATGTACATCATATTGTGTAGAGAAATAGTTGTATCATGCATGAATGCAAGATGATTTGACAACATTGGTATTTAGTTGAAAGTTATTAGATAATTATAAAATTGAATATTTTAATGGAATATGTTTGGATTTGGAATTCTTCTTAGATTATGGATTTGTCCAGAGTAATGAAAATCTAAGGATATATATTGCAACAATTTGTTGTGCAATAAGAATAAACCAATGAACTTGGAGTTCATGAGGTGCCAAACATTATTAAGAGAATATTCATCGTTTACGGATTTTAAAGGCATGGGGATGTTTATGTACACGGATGCTAAATCTAATTGAGATGACACTCAATACTTGTTATGGTATGATTTCATTTTTGATGATGACCATGTGAACTAGTTGTGCTCAACTGTGAGCATAGTTGCATTATACATTATAGAATAAGAATGCTTTACACTTTTGGAAGTGGTGAAAGATGATTGTTTTCAATAGTTGATGAGATATAGTGTGTCAATATTAAGATATGTGGATATACACGTACAAACATTCATCATAGATTTTCAAGAACTTCACTAATTGAATTCTTGAAATAAGTATTCTCAAAATTCCTAAAGATCAAATCTAGTTGAAATTATGAAATCTAAGCCTTGTCAACAAGTACGATTGTCGTATCTTGAGGCATGATTTGTCAACTAGAATTATCATGCATTTGATCTATTTAGTATTTGGATAAGGGATGTTTAGACAATTTTATTAATGATAATGATACGAGGTATATGGGTTATATTTAATATAAATTGTGTCCTATATTTGCATGTTTAAATCCATGAATAATAAATGTATTATTCTAAATTAATCCGTTGTCGATTAACAATATGGGAATAGTGTTAAACTAAGACAATTCTGAGTGATTGGTGATATTGGAGATATTTGATATTGGTGATATTAAGGATAAGTCCACCAAACTCACATGATATTCATAAGATGAATATTGGATTTCCCCAACTAACAAGATTATCACTTTATGGATCGGCGTCATTAAGTGAATCTTGTAAGTGATTTTAATTTACTAAATCCTTAGACTTGAGATGCAAGTAGGTTTAGCATATGTGGATATTCCTTCTTGATATAGTTTAAGTTATCCTGAATAAGGTAACTAATAAGGGCTATGTCAGAATGGTTTATGCTACATGATGACTGGACACTTGTAGTCAATATAGAATTTGTTCCTTCAATAGTTGAAGTATGATGCCACTGGGCCCCTCGTAGGGTTAATCAGATGTATGTGTGGCCGCACCCAAAAACTCAGGTATTGATTTGGATGGTAAGCTGAGCGTAGAATTCCTATGCTAAAGTTAAGAATATTAATGTCCATTTCAAGAGCTTCTAAAACTATGTCTCTGAGGATTCGATGATGTAGGTCTTAGATATTTGGGGGACGTGGTATGGTTTGGAATGTCGACTCTATGATCAGAGAGAAAGATGTCAATACTTCAATGATTAAAAGAGATATTTTTGAGTCAAAGATGTTTTCTCACGATTTTATTCCAGATGAAAGATTGTATGATAGACCTGGGGGATCTGCCATTGGCATCATGGGCTCCAAGAGGTTTATAAAAGTTGGTGGTCGTGGGGAAGCAGCGTGTTTAAGGATAAGGTAAGTAGATGGTACCAATGTCTCCAAGGGAAGAGAGATTGCTGGTCCTTACAGAGTCTTTACCTCGTGTTGATGAGTCCATTTAATGTTTCATATCGTATCGGAACTTAACGTATTATCGCTACTGAGTATTGGCATATTGGGCGCCCAATATTGAATCGATGGAGGTCAATTGAGTCTATCCTCTGGAAAAGGAATGATGCAGAGGGTCATAGTTTTGATGTACAGTTGGAGAAATGAGGAGCATTTGGATGTGATTGTTGTATTATCAGATTCCCATAAGAATGTTAAACAATGATGTCGGTGTCGCCTCTAGTCGGGATTTGTGCGAGAGGAGGATGTCGTGGGGTGAAAAGTGAATCTTGTGGACTCCTTTGAAGAAAGCGAGATTCGGATGATTCGGATCTTGTATAATGAAGGGTGTATTAAGATTGCAAGAAAAAGAATTTTGAAGATGATTCATGGTGAGAATCTTGAGTTCATTACCAGTGAGAATGTGGTAATTTTAAGCCACGATGAAAATGTGGGATTTACGCAGTTATTGTTCCAGAAAAAGACTCCATCATTGCGCCTCCATCTAACACCCCCGGGTAAATGATTTAAATATTTGCTGCTGAGTCTGGTTTTCTGGAGGATTACTTATTTGGCCCTCTAACTATTGACGAGATAGATTCCTGATAAACTGATAGGTGGGCTATAGAGACTCCCAATGGAAATATACACTGTTTGGTTCTCTCTCGCGCAACAACATACGTGGAAAGATTATTTTCCTAGCGATTCTCAGATATTGGAGTTATTATTGTACAACGTTAAAGAAGCTATTCTTCTTCATAATGCCTTATCGAGACAAACAAAGGATGCCGGTTATGATCGCTTTTTGTATGATGCCTCGGAAGTTTCGGTATTCCCGTTCATGAGAGTTAATTCAGTTGGCGCATGGTTTGGATACTTCAAAACTAATAGCCTTTTGTTGGTTTGCAGTATCTGTTTCGTTAGTATTTTTCTGTTCCATTTTCGTTCTTAATGTTTGTTGAATCGTTTTTGCGTGTATATGACTGCTAGTTTTTTCTATCATTTTTTAATAAAAATATATCATTTGCCGTTCAAAAATATTACAAACAATCATTCATACATATTCAAGACTTCACTTTTGAAGATCTTAAAATAAGTATTCTCAAATTCTAAAGAGAATCAAATCTAATTGAAATTATGAAATCTAAGCCTTGTCAACAAGTACGATTGTCGTATCTTGAGGCAAGATTTGTCAACAAGATATCATGCCATTGATCTATTTATATTTGTTAAGAGGAATATTAGACAATTTTAATTAATGATAATGATACAGGTATAAATGGTTATATTTAAAATACTTTTGTGTCCTATATTTGCATGTATTACATCCAAGGAATTATATAAAATATATTCCTAAATAAACCATGTCGATTAACAATATGAGAATAGTGTTAAACTAAGACAATTCTTGACGAAACTTTTCTTTCGAAATCAGATTCCCCTACAAGGTGAGTTAGGTCCATTCCGATCAAAATTAATATTTTTGCTTGGAAAGTCTCTTTGGATAGTTTGCCAAAGCGTGTAAATCTGGTTCATAGGGGCGTTTTAGTGTCTCCGATTTCTTGCCCAATTGGTTTTGACTGATCAAGAATTCGAACCACATTCTGTTTCGATGTGACATGGCTGTAGGCTTCACCCGGTTAGTTTGTAGATGGTGGAATCAAGCGTGGATCCCTTTTGATTCATATCACTCTTGGTTCGTTTGGTTTAACTCGATTCGGTTGTCAGCCAATTCTAAAGGAGTGTTAGAAGGTGTTATTTATGTTATGTGGTGCAGCATATGGATCTTCAGAAACCAGTTATTGTTCGCTGCAAAAAAGCCTCGGAAAGATGTTCTTTTCGATGATATAGTTTTGCGCTCGTTTAACTGGTGTAGTGCTAGAAGTAAATGTACTTTTCGTTGGGATAGCTGGATTCAGCATCCTTATTTAATTTCCTTGTAATTTTCTAGCTTCTTGCTAGTGGTTTTTAATAAAGTTGCCGTTCTAAAAAAAAAGAAAAAAGACAATTCTGAGTGATTGGTGATATTAGAGAGATATTTGATATTTGTGATATTAAGGATAAGTCCACCAAACTCACATGATATTCATAAGATGAATATTGGATTTTTCCAACTAACAAGATTATCACTTTATGGATAGGCGTCATTAAGTGAATCTTGTAAGTGATTTTAATTTACTAAATCCTTTGACTTGAGATGCAAGTAGGTTTAGCATATGTGGATATTCCTTCTTGATATAGTTTATGTTATCCTGAATAAGGTAACTAATAAGGGCTATGTCAGAATGGTTTATGCTACATGATGACTGGACACTTGTAGTCAATATAGAATTTATTCCTTTAATAGTTGAAGTATGATGCCAATGGGCCCCTCGTAGGGTTAATCAAATGTATGTGTGGCCGCACCCAAAAACTCAGGTAGATATGTCTCAATGATTTTTGGTAATATAGATTAATCATATATACGAGAAACAGAATCGTTAAATAATGGAATGACTTTGATCCACATCTATTTTTAACACTGTATCGGAAACAAAGGGATTGAAAATACTTAAATCATTTAACTGTGACTTTATGAAAGTACACTCAGGTATTTCTGGGAACATTGACGTGTTGCTAGACGCTTACCAATGTTGTTATATTTATTTGTGACATGTCCAAGTGAAAGCTGTTGGGATATGTCCATACCATAAATAAATATACAGCCGAAAATATGTGAGCCTATAGGGGCACACACGTATACACAGAGGGTACGTTTATTAATCTAATTAATATATTTATAATATATTAATTATATTAATATATTTCACGAAATATTAAACGGTCTTTGATTATAACGTTAGACGCTAGATTCAATTAATAAATATTAACAAGTGAGGGACTTGTTAGTACGAAAACTAAACCTGTGAGGTGTTGGTTGTGACCGGTCAAACAAGAAAAGAATGAGGGGTCCGAATGTAGTTTATAGCAAATAAGAGGAGGTGTTTGAGTATGACTTGAACAACAAGTCTTGGGCTATATAACCTCCTGCCTCATTCATTCGGTGACTGAGATATATGATATACCAAAACACCTACGACATAACATTACCCTAATATCACATGACAAACAAGAATAAACCCTTAGTTGTGTTTTCTCTTCTTTCGTATGTTTTGACAAACAGAATTGAAAACCATATGCATGCATGAATGCATGCATGTTGTGATTCCATACGCATACATGTTTTATACATGGCATGCAGATTAATGTTTCTTCCCTGTAGTTTTGACGATCAATTATTTATTCACTAGTGGGATTCGATCGTATGACGCAAAGATCCCAAAACAAGAACATCGTGTTCAGTGATTTTATTCGTGAAAAAGGACTAGCACCCTAACGTATCTCAGTGACGTGTAATGTATGCATACCATAGAGGTTATCTACTTTGGTAACTTAATTAGTTTGCGTGGTATTCAATTTATACACACGCGTATATTCAAGACGGTGTATTCGTTAATTGCTAAAAGGTACACACTTTCTTGAACCCTTGTTAATTACACATTCTATACGTGTTTTATTTATTCCGCTGCGTACTCGTGATCTTTAATAATTAATAGTTGTAAAAACCCAACAGACCTATCATCCTTCTAACACGAAAAAGCTTTTAGACATGATGTCGACCTATCATCCTTCTCATGTATCAATTTTTCAATAGGTTGATATGTGTTAAGCTATTGTCCAAATTAGTTACTTTTAGCCTTTGGCTCGAATGAATTAAGTCATTGTTAACCGATTTTCAACGTTTTGTTAACCTTACTATTGAAGATGTTTTTAGGTTTATGTAAGTTTACGATTGCATAATAAACTTATTTAAGATCACAAAATTAAAATCAGTTGATGTATTTATATTTGGGTATTATGATTGGTACCCAATGTATCTTTTTATTACCTACTTTATTAACAAGACTACACAATTTTTTTTTATCATTTGTCTTTTGCTACTTTTGGCGTGTCAAATATATATTTTATGATTCGTACTTTTTAACATTTTTACCCACTTTATTAACAAGAAAAGACATTTTTTTATGGTTTTCTACTCCATATTTTTTTGTGTCTTACTACGTTTAACTTGTCAAACTTTATATTTTTTGTTCGTATTTTTTGCTTCGCTGTTTTATAGTAAAAAAATAAATTAATGAAGTATTACAATCATCTAAGGGAAAGTACCAATAAACTATCCAATTAAGTTCAAGTGTATTTTCGCAAGGCACAAGTACCACCAAATGACACAGTGGTAAAGTTTTTAGCTTCTTCACAAAAAGTTAATACCAAGCGTAATGGATCGTTGACCATCTGGTCGATTGCCATCCCAAACGTGTCCCCCATCTTACGGAGCAACCCCCACACACACACATTAAAAAAGCGCATAACTTAGTTATGTTATCGGCCGAGTTGTTTGGCACACAAACGACCCCAACGGCTCATTATTCAACCGTTTAGTAAATTGCTCATCGTTGTAGCAACTTGTTTATGCAGAAAGTTTTGAAAAAGAAAACTAATTTAACGTTAGCATCTCCAATGTTAACACTAAATTTTGCACTAAAATCGTGTAAGAAAAAGCATCTTTAAAGCATATACTTGCACTAAATAAAACCTGCTCCAATGTATAACACTAAACTTTTGCACTAAATCTTTTTATCTAGTTTAAAGTACACGTCGACATGATAAAAACAAAATAATTGAAATAATACATATCAATATTCGGCTCATTGTAAACAAAATATTAATTTTTATGTTTTTAGTTAACTATCAAAGATATAACAAATATGATATGTTTAAATAAGGTGAATAGTATTAATGTCAAGTATAGTCTAACACTATATTTAGTCTTTACTACTCATTGCTTTAAAATAATGCTAAAGATAGTGCTAACATTGAAGAAAAGTTTTTGTACATTTTAGCAACTAAATTAGTGCAGAAAACAAGTTTAGTACTAACATTTTTTTTTGAACGGCAAATGGAATTTTATTAAAAAAGGGCTAGAAAGAAACTAGCAGACGATATACACGCAAAAACGATCCAACAAACAAAGAACGAAAAGGAACAGAAAACTCTAACGAAACGAACTCGCAAAACAACCAAAGGCTATTAGAATAAGAAAGATCCCACCATGGCGCCAACTGAATTAACTCCCATGAACGAAACCGAACACCCGAGGCATCATACCAAAAAGTGATCTAACCGGCATCCTTTGTTTGTCTCGATAAGGCATTATGAAGAAGAATAGCTTCTTTAACGTTGCCATAATAACTCCAAATCTGAAGATCGCTAGGAAAATAATCTTTCCACGAACGTAGTTGCGCGAGAGAGAACAACCCGTGAATATTTCCATTGGGGTCTCTATAGCTCCATCGTTTATCAGAATCTATCTCGTCACTAGTTAGAGGACCAATATAATCAATCCACGAAGAACCAGACTCAACAGCAATATTTAAATCATTACCCGGGGGTGTAGATGGAGGCGCAATGATGGAGTCTTTTTCAGGAGCAATAACTTGCGTAACATCCTCATTATCATCAGTGGTAACATTACCACAATCACCCTGAGAATGAACTCCAAGAATCTCACCAGCATCATCTTCCAAATTCTTTTCCATGCAATCCTTAATACACCCATCATTATACAAGACCGAATCATCACGAATCTCGCCTTCTTCAAAGGAGTCCACAAGATCACTTTCCACCCCACGAACATCCTCCTCTCGCAAAACCCGACTAGAAGGCGACACCGAATCATTGTTAACATTCTTAGGGGAATCTGAATCACAACTATCGACATCCAAATGCTCCTCATTTTCCAAACTTTCATCCAAACTAGGACCCTCTGCATCCTTCCTTTCCAGAGGATTAGACTCGGAATTGACCTCCATCGATTCAATATTGGGCGCCCAATATGCAAACTCAGTAGCGATAATACGATAAGTCCGATTACGATATGAAACTATAAAGGACTCTATCACACGATGTAAAGACTCTGTAAGGACACAAACCTTCCCATGAGACATTGGTCCATCACTTACCATATCCGTAAACACGCTGCTTCCCCACCGACCACCCAACTTCTTATAAACCTCTGGAGCCCATGATGCCAATGGCAGACCCACCAGGTCTATCCAAACACATCTTTCATCTGGAATAAAATCGTGAGAAACATCTTTGAACTCCAAAAATATCTCTTTTAACGCCTTTGAAGTCTTGACGCTTTCCACTTGATCCATAGAGTCGAATTCCAACCAAACCCAACGTCCCCCAACATATCTAAGACCAACATCATCGAATCCCTCAGAAGACATATGTTTTAGAAGCTCTGAAATGACACTTAAATCTTTAACTTTAGCAAGAATACTACGCTCCATACCATCCAAATCAATACAATCGTCTACCGAGATAGACATCACCGCTTCATTACCCGCTTCCTTATATACCTTGTTACAATCCGACACCCCCACAGATTCTGCTCCAGCATTACTTGTACCGTATTTGCCCGACATGTCCACTGATTTGTTGCCCAGGACCGCTTTAGCATACGAGTTAAAAGACTGAAAAACATTTTCGTTGATACTAACAGATTGAGAGTTCGAACCTACACTGGGTTTGCCGTCCCCAGAACGTTCCACAGGTCTATTATAAGTTCGACCATACTTCGCCACATCGGCAAATAAATGAAAACCACCCATCCATGCCGTTCTTAGATTGGAAACTAACTGATTGATATCATTAACGTTTATAAAACGTACAAAACCAAATCGATGACCCGATTTGGATCTCTTTGCAGCTATGTAAACATCGATCACCACACCCCATTTGTTACAAATATCCCAAAGATCTTGGACCGACGCATTCCATGGGATATTAGAAACAAAGATTGATGAAAACGACTTATGTTCCTCACGAAAATTAGGATGGGATTTGTTGGGAATACCTTTGTTACGTTGCTCTTGACGACGATTATTATCGAGATGATCGTTCCTTTTGCTTTCTGAATAATTATTAGATCGGTGACCTGTGCCAATTGCCATCGTTATTTAAAAACAGAATAGCCAAGATCCGAAAATAGGATTGAAAACGCCTATCATTTGTGAAGATGGAGATCTAATTAGAATAAGGACAAAGTAGATCTATGAAATCACTCAGATTCCCATCGCGAATATCAATTATTTGTGTATCAGTTTTCTATACTACCTCATCATCTTAAAAATCATAATCAAATTAAAATCCAAACACGTCCATTATCAGATTTGGACATGTGAATATATTTGGTAGTGTATCTATAAGAGTATAATCACCTCCTTTTTTATGTGCGTCTAAAAGTTTGCTTCATGTACATTCCTTCCGGCAACGCAGAATCAAGTTGTTTGTGCAACATTTTAAAGGAATTATAACCAACCTTCTACATTCCTAGTTATAAACACATTTAAGTTTTGCGAATGAATCAATGTGGGATAAAAACTCTTTTGTTAAGTTTCATATCCAAACACCTTGTTTGTATTCATGAACTGTTCATATTTTCACTTCTTCTAAACTAAGGATTTGTCGTCTTTAAGTATCTTTTCATTACCTTCATATTATTAATTAATTAGTCGTAACAAGCACAAACTAGTACTAAGGGTGATCACGGTTAGAAAACCGGATCGGATCGGATCGAAACTGAATCTGTCCGAAACGTCGAACCGGACCGAAATGGTCTGGTTGGGTCTTCGGTCCGGTCCGGTCCAACAAAGCATAATCGCCGGGTTTTTTGTGAGACTGGACCGACCGGACCGATGACCGAATTTAAGGAAAAACATGGACCAAGGACCGGACCAAATTGTATTTGGTCTAGTCCGTTCGATCCGATTTCTCGGTCTGATCTGATCGACGGTCCAATATGGTCAACCCTTGAAACTACTATATATTTTGTTAAACGCAGATAATAAAATTCTTCGAAAACAAGCATAAAGAATTTGTTGATTTCGGGGCACACGTTGTATGTTGGATGCCTGTATGGCTATACGTATATCTCAATTAAGACACGCGCATGAAACTAAAAATTAACTACTCCGTAATACGTAACGTTTAACATGCTATGGATATTTTTTTGGCAGCAAACGTATAGATGTAACTAGAAAGTTTACGTTAATCAAATGGACAAAAGCTATAAATGAGTAATATACTTTTTGCTTTGTACTATTATGAGTAACCTACTTAAAAATATATCAAAATGAGTAACTTACTTTGAAAAAGTCACTAAAATTTGTAACCATTATGTTTTTTTTTTAAAACAAAAAAATTTAAAAGTAAAAAGTCAACTTTTAAAAAAAAAATTAATTTTTTTTTCTTTTCTTTTTTTTAAATTTTGTATAATCAAAGTCAAAGTCAACTTTTTTTAAAAAAAATTAAATTGTTTTTTTGTATTTTTTAAAAAAAATTTATACTTTGTTTTATTACAATTTTTTTTAGAAAACATAAAACAAAGTGTAACAAAAAATATTTACATTTTTTTTATTTTTTAAAGAAAACATCGCTTAAATTTTTTTTGTTATATTTTGTTTTATGTTTTCTTTAAAAATTAAAAAAAAATGTAAATATTTTTTATTATACTTTGTTTTATGTTTTCTAAAAAAAATTGTAATAAAACAAAGTATAAATTTAAAAAAAAAACAAATAAACAATTTTAATTTTTTTTAAAAAAATTGACTTTTACATTGATTATAAAAAATTTAAAATTTTTTTTAAAAATAGTTGACTTTTACTTTGACTGTACAATTTTAAAAAAAAAACAAAAAACTAATTTTAAAATTTTTTTTTAAAAAAAAAGTTCACTTTTACTTTTAAATTTTTTTGTTTAAAAAAAACATAATGGTTACACATTTTGATGACTTTTTCAAAATAAGTTACTCATTTTGATATTTTTTAAGTAGTGTTTACTCAAAATACCCAAAAACAAAAAGTAAATTACTCATTTATAGCTTTTGTCCATGTTTGTATTGTGTTTTATTGTGTGTGTGTGTGTTGATTGAGTGTGTGTAGTGTGTATGTGTGTTTGTGTGTGTGTCGAGGGTTTGAGAGGAAGAAGAAAGAGATAGGGTTTTGTTTGGATTTTACTGGATAATGAATCAGGCTCAACCTATTTGTATATATACTTTTTTTCGTTTTGAATTTTTTTAATTATAATTTGTTTTTTTATTAAATGATTAAATATTTAGTTTGATTGAATAAATATAAAAGAGAAAAAAAAGTGGGTTCCAAAAGGGTGTGTTATGAGGTATTATGATAAGCGGTTTTTTAATGTGTTGGTGTTAAAATGTTAAAGATGATATGACGATGATATAGTACCTAGCACTCTAAGACTTGAGGCTTAATCATGTTGTCACGCCACACCTCAAGCCTATCTATAACATTGGTTATTACAAATGGCAACTCATAATAAAAAGAACAAATAGCATAAGGTTAAAAGTAAATGGCTTAACTTAGCTCGTTTATGTAATAAAAAGTAGTGTCTAAATGCTTTTGAATAAAGACTGAAAATGTAAGATGACATGTAAATGATGTTCATCGGTCTTAGAAGTAGCTAGCTCGACAACTCAAATGAAATTGATGATAACTATTTATCCACTCGATATCGAATAGTGCATCAGTTGTTACGGATAAATAACACCTCTAGATTCTCGCAAGTGATATAACCACTAACAAATCGCCCGGTGGTAAAGGTTCATGTTTTCGTAACATGAGGTTAAATGTTCAAATCTCGCTAGGTGTGTTCATTTAAAGGCTAGTAGTCATGGAAAGGAAAGAAACGGTCCGGACTCCGGCGAAGCCAACTAGTTATTGTGACTTTAGTTTTAGCGCGCACATCCTAACACCCCAGTCATTGGATCAACATTATGCCATTTGCTCATGTTGAAACTAGGAATGTAACAAACAATTTCAAGCTGTATGTGGCTGGTGGGATGTCTGAGGCTGCAAGTGGCGGTGCCGCTTTATACGAGCCGACATTAGAGTAAATGGGAATGGTGTTCTATTGAAGGTTGTAATAGTGTAAGCGGAAGAAAACTTCAAAATTGCCAGATTAAAGGACTCTTTCTTCACCCGAATCTTGCTGCTTCTCCATTCGTTTAAACTCAGCCTCTTGTTATAATCTTCATATTGTACTCTCACAATAAAATGTACAAAACTACATATAATAATAGTTATGACTTTTGAACAATAAGTTATATCCTAATCTTAACAGGATAGCATATATTCCACTGTCATACTTGATATAATTTCTCATAATTCGACAAACATGGAGATAGTTTTCATCAGGAGGTCATGGCATTACATGATATAAGATACAAGAGTTTCAACCCTATATTATAGTCAAAACTGAAAGCAAACAAAAGGCCATGTATAATCGGCTAACATCACTCACTTCTACACTACCCTGTGAATTCAATAGTCGCTAACAACAGAAACCTAAAGTTTACACTAGGATTTCAGATGACAATAGAATTTCAGATGACACTAGGACAACAGGGTTGTGATTACATTAGAATGGATGGAAATTGAAGTTTACACTAGGATTTCAGATGACAGCCTTATAGGTACCTTCTAGCAAGTGCTCGGACCTTTGTATCAAAATGTGAAGATGTAACACGAGATCCTGGCATGTAGAGAGGATTTAGAAGGATCTGTAAAAAGTTGAAAGTAAGATTAAAACATTTGGTAAGGCGAAACAAATTAAAACATTGGTTTGCCAAATAGGAACAGATATGCGCAAAAACTTGCCTTTATGTAGAGCTCTTGATTCAATCATCATTACGAGTGTCATGAAGCAGCATAAATCGCGTATGTACAGCTTGAGTTAAGGAAAATAAATG
>BQNB010090728.1:7696-27067 GCA_026074375.1 Tanacetum coccineum | reverse complement strand
TTGCTGAGAGGAGGAATAGAACACTGATAGAGGCTGCAAGAACTATGTTAGTTGACTCTAAGTTGCCAACCACCTTTTAGGTTGAATGCTATGTGCTAAATAGGGTCTTAGTCACTAAGCCTCATAACAAGACACCTTATGAACTTATTCGTGGAAGAACCCCATTGATAGACTTCATGAAACCTTTCGGGTGTCCTGTTACCATCTTAAATACTAGGGATCATCTAGGCAAGTTTGATAGAAAAGCTGATAACGGATTTTTTGTTGGGTACTCTGTGGTTAGCAAGGCTATGAGAGTATTTAACAAGAGGACCAGGATAGTTGAAGAGACCTTAAACATTAGATTTCTTGAAAATGCACCTAATGTGATAGGAAATGGACCATATTGGCTTTTTGATGTTAATTCTTTGACAATATCTATGAACTATGTACTAGTTTTTGTAGGAAATCAAACTAATGGTATTGTAGGAACTAGAGATAACATTGTTACAGGTCAAGCTAAGAAGAAGACAAAACCTGAACAAGAATACATCATAATACCTATTTGCACAACTGATCCATTAATCTCTCAAGGTCCTAAGGATAGTGAAGAAGATGCAAGAGTGAAGCCTACAGAATTAGATAAAAGTGAAGCTTTAGATAAAGATGGGAAGGATGATCAAGATATAGGAAGTGAGTTTGAAAGGCTACTTCAACTGGAAAAGCAGGCTAACAGTACTAATAGTTTTAATACTGTTGGTACACCTGTTAGTGCTGCTGTACTGCTGCGCCATCATTTGATATTGTTGTTCAATCAACACTAGTTAATATTGTTGGACCTTCTGTTAGTACTGCTAATGAATGTGAAAAACAACTTTTTGAAAGATTTTCTCTTTTTAAAAATGCATTTACCCATCCACTTGTCCTAAATATATCTTCAATGGATAATACTGTCATCTTTGAAAATGCTTATGATGATGAAGATGTAGAAGAAGAGATTGATATGAATAATGTAATTTCATCTTATTCAGTCCCTGATACTTCTTTCACCAAATTTCATAAAGATCATCCTGAAGATCAAGTGATTGGAAGTTTAAAGACTCCTGTACAGACAAGACACATGACCAAGATAAATGAAGAACATGGTTTGATTTCCTCAGTTTACAAGCTTAGGAGAACAAACCACAAAGATTTTCAGAATTGTCTATTTACCTGTTTCTTATCTCAAATGGAACCCAAGAAACTAGTTCAAGCCTTAAAAGATCCAAGCTGGGTGGAAGCAATACAAGATGAGTTTCTACAATTTAAACTACTAAAAGTTTGGACCTTAGTTGATTTACCTAGAGATAAATAGGCAATTGGTACTAAATGGGTTTTTAGAAACAAGAAGGATGAAAGAGGCATAGTGGTGAAGAATAAAGCTAGACTGGTTGCTCACGGTCATACTCAAGAGGAAGGTATAGATTATGATGAAGTCTTTGCACCAGTTGCAAGGATTGAAGCCATAAGATTATTTCTGGCTTATGCTTCCTTCAAAGTTTTTGTAGTCGACCAAATGGATGTGAAAAATGCTTTTCTATATGGAAAGATAGAAGAGAAGGTGTATGTCTATCAACCTTCCTATAGTTTTGAAAGATCCTACTTTCCTTGATAAGTTCTTACAAGGTAGAAAAGGCTCTCTATGGACTACATCAGGCCCCAAGAGCATGGTATGAGACATTGTCAACTTACTTGCTGGATAATGGTTTTCACAGGGGTCAAATTGATAAAACTTTATTCATTAAAAGACATAAAGATGATATCTTGCTAGTACAGGTTTATGTTAATGATATCATCTTTGGATCAACCAAGAAACAAATGAGTAATGAATTGAAACACTAATGCATGATAAGTTCCAAATGAGTTCTATGGGAGAACTTTCTTTCTTTTTGGGACTTCAGGTTAAACAAAAGAGTGATAGGATCTTTATTAGCCAAGATAAATATGTGGCTGAGATTTTGAAAAAGTTTGATTTTGCCTCAGTAAAGACAGCAAGCACTCCAATAGAGACAAACAAGGCATTGATAAAAGATGAAGAAGTTGAGGATGTGGATGTTCACTTATATAGATCAATGATTGGATCATTGATGTACTTAACAGCTTCTAGACCAGACATAATGTTTGTTGTTTGTGCTTGTGCAAGGTTCCAAGTTACTCCAAAGACTTCACACTTTAATGCTATGAAGAGGATCTTTAGATACTTAAAAGGCCAACCTAAATTGGGCCTTTGGTATCCTAGAGATTCACCATTTGACTTGGAAGCTTTTTTTGATAGTGATTATGCTGGAGCTAGTCTTGACAGGAAATCCACAATAGGAGGTTGTCAATTTCTTGGCAAGAGATTGATTTCTTGGCAATGTAAGAAGCAGACTATAGTAGCCAACTCAACAACCGAAGCAGAACATGTTGCTGCTGCTAACTGCTATGGTCTGGTGTTATGGATCCAAAATCTGATGCTTGCCTATGGATTCAATTTCATGAACACCAAAATCTACATTGATAATGAAAGTACAATCTGTATTGTGAAGAATACAATGCCTTACTCCAAAACCAAGCACATAGAGATAAAGCACCATTTCATCAAAGATTCATATGAGAAGAAATTGATACAAGTGATCAAGATTCACACAGACCAAAATGTTGCAGATCTTCTCATCAAAGCTTTTGATGCTAGCAGGTTTAACTTTCTAATTGCTAGCATTAGATTACTCAATCTCTGAGGCTTAACAGTTCTGATCTTTTAATCATGGATTATGCATAAATATGGATCCTCATGAATTCTCACATGTCTATCTAGTCTTTTCTAGTGTATTTGTGATGAATAGAGGCATGTTGTTGTATAATTATTAAAGACAAAGTTAAAACTGCTAAGGTAAATGTTAATACTGCTAAGTATAATTAATATTGCTAGTTATACTTAAGACTGCTAGTTAATATTGTTAGTCATAGTTAAAACTGCTAAACAAGAAAATACTTTAGATTGTGTATTTTTGGTTTTGGACAAACATTTGAAGGCTAAGCATATTGAGTATTTGGTATTGAATTGAGGGGAGGCTTATGATGTCAATATGCAGTCAAGAATTGATGAAAGGACTTGTAACATCAAACACAAGTATGTGATGTGTCAAACACCTAGGAAAATCAAAAGAGGTCAGGACACTAAGATACCTCAGTCTAGTGGTCCCCTTGAAAAAGGTTGGTGATGAGGCTGTCCATAAGGAGTTGAGTGACAGAATGGAAAGGGCTGCCACTACTGCTTCTAGCTTAGAAGCAGAGCAGGACAGTGGTAATATAAATTAAGACCCAATCTATGGCAACACTTAATGAGCCAAGTTCTTAGAGAATTGGTTCAGGTAGTGGTTCTAGGTGCCAAGATACCATTTGGAGGGGGGTAGATGCGCAAACTAGGTTTGTAACTACATCTAAATAGTCCAATGACCTACCTCTCTCAAGAGTTAACACACTTGGAAGTGGGGAGGACAGTATGAAAGTAATGGAATTGATGGCACATTGTACCAAACTGTGAATAGGGTGAGCAAAAGAAAAGAGATAAATTATGAGCTAAAAACAGAAAGAGAGATGTGTGCATAAAAACATAAAGAGTAATTTGGTGAGCCAAAAGAATTGAGAGATAAAGTGAGCTGAAAAACAGAAAGAGAGCTTGTGAGAATCTAAAATTATGATGGCAATGCTAGTTGGAACATCATTGGTGTTGATACTGCTAGGCATAAACTTAATACTGCCAGTATTAAGTTAGTACTGCCAGGCATATTTTAATACTGCTGGGTGAAGTTAATACGGCTGGGCTTAAAGTTAGTACTGTTAGGCTAAAATTAGTACTGCTGGATGACCGTTAGTACTGTTTGAAGCATAACAGAATTTCCTCAATTAAATATAGCCGTTGTGAAAATTCCGCCAACTATCTAGCCTATAGGGTTTGACTAATTGAAGATTTCATGATCTTTCTATAATTTCATAAGATTTCTTCAAAGATAAGTACAAACTTTATTCAGTCGGTCTAATTATAAACCTTAATACCCTCTCTTATCTCAATTACCTCTACCAGATAAACATACTCTCATTCACGATCATATCCCAGAACCTTAATTAACCTTCTCTTCATCAAAATGGCGAATTTAGACTTTTGCGACAAACACAACATGGTTGCCTACTTACAGAAATCAAAAGGAAGTGAAGGGTTTCATCATATCATTGTTTTTCTCACTACAAGTCATATTAAGTATGCCCTCACTGAAAATCCAACCATCTATGTCTCACTCATTCATCAGTTTTGGGAAACTGCTTTTGCAAGCACATCAGATAATGGAGAGATGGAGATAACTGCTACCATTGATGGAAGAATCAAGACTGTTACTGAAGCATCAATAAGAAGGCATCTTAAGCTAGAAGATTCAGATGGTATTCCCACTTTACCTAATGCTGAAATTTTTGAGCAACTTGCTCTTATGGGGTATGCTTCTGATTCTGATAAGTTGACCTTCCAAAAGGGTTACTTTTCTCCTTATTGGAGATTCTTAATACATACTATTCTTCATTGCTTAAGTCCTAAGAAGACTGCTTGGGAGCAGTTTAGTAGCAACATAGCCACTGCCATCATATGCTTAGCCACCAACAGAACTTTTAATTTTTCAAAAATGATATTTGATGGCATGATGAAAAACTTGGACAGTAACACTAAGTTCTTGATGTATCCAAGATTTATACAAATCTTTTTGAACAAGCACAAAAGACACCTTCTCCCTCACAAAAGAACTTATGTTGCTCCTACCCTCACCCAAAAACTATTCAGCAACATGAGAAGGGTTTCCAAGGGTTATACTGGGGTAGACATTCCACTATTTCCATCTATGCTCACGACACCCGAGTAATCTCCTTCTAGAATAACATCTTCACCATCCTTATCACCCCAAACATATCCATCCACATCTCAACAACCACCTACACCACCATTCATGCAAACTATCTATGATGTAGAAGAACCTGCTACTATGCCCCATGATTTATCTCAACCAAGGGTTTAATCACTTGGTAGTGATAAGGGCAGTTTGACACTTAATGAATTAAAGGTTCTTTATACAACATTATCCAAGAAGGTGGAGGATTTGTAAAATGACTTACAGCAGACAAAATTGATATATGGTGCTGCTTACACTACGCTCATTCTGAGGGTCAAGAAATTAGAGCACAAGGTAAAGGCAAGCAAATCTAGAAGAAGGGCAAGAATGATTATCCCTGATAATGAGGAAGATTTAGAGGATTCTTACAAACAGGGGAGGATAATTGCTAAGATTGATCAAAATCCTTCTATTTCATTGGTATAAGATGAAGGAACTTCATAGATTCAAGAGGATGCTAAGACTCGGGGGAGGACTAGTGCTGATACTGAGATACTTTTAGACCAAGAAGAGCCTACTAAACTGGAAGATCCTGGTAGTGGTGAAAAGGGTGAAAAAGAGATTAGTACTGCTAACATATTAGTTAGTACTGCTGGTTTTAGTACTACTGAAGCAATACTTAGTACTGTTATTCCTGAAGTTAGTACTGCCATTCTTGAAAGACAAGTTTATATTAGAAGGAGTGCAGAAAATAGAAAAGATAAAGGAAAAGCTATCATAAAAGATGATGAATCTGTTCAGAAAAAGACAAAGAAGCAACTAGAACAAGAAAACTTAGGCATGAAGAAGCTATTAGACTGCAAGAACAGATTAATGAAGAAGAAAGACAAAGGATTGCCAGGGATGCAGAAATAGCTAAACAATTACAAGAAGAGATTGATATACCAAGGCAAGAACAAGAGAAGTATGATCTAGCACAAGCCTTGGAATTGCAAAACGAGTTGGATAAAAGGAAAGAAGGTGTGGCTAAAACTACTTAAGCTCATGATATTGATTGGAGTGATCCTGCTGTGCTCAGATATCATGCATAACAAAATAGATCTTTCTCTAAAGCTAAAGTAAGGAAGAATATGTGCATGTATTTGAAGAACCAAGGAGGATATAAGCAAAGTCATTTCAAAGGAATGAGCTATGAAGATATTAGACCTATATTTGAAAGAGTATGGGATCAAAATCAATCTTTTGTACCTAAGGTTTATGAGATTCAAAAGGAAGTGATGAAGAGATCTGGATTTGAATTTCAAAAGCCACCTGCTAAAAGACCAAAGATTGGAGAAGTTTCAAGGTCAATTGAAGAACAATCTATAGGAAAAGAAAAAGAAGTATTAGAAGAAGAGCTAAAGAAACTGTTAGTGATAGTTCCAGTAGAAGAAGTGTACATTGAAGCTCTACAGGTTAAATATCCAATTATAGACTGGGAAGTTTTTACTGAAGAATCAAAAAGTTACTGGAGAATTATAAGAGTTGGAAACCATACAGAGGTTTATCAAGTTTTTGAAGACATGTTGAAGAGATTTGATAGAGATGACCTGGAGAAGCTTTGGGATTTGGTTAAGAAGAAGTTTAGTTTAACAGAGCCTACAATTGATAAATAGAAGGTATTATGGGTTGAACTAAAGAGGTTATTTGAACCAGATAATGATTATACACTATGGAAGCTTTAGAGATATATGCATGATCCATTGAAATGGAGATTGTAAAATACATGTGGTGTTCATCATGTGTCAACAAAAAGAGGACATGTCATCTTCATGTTAGTTGAAAAAGATTATCTACTGACAAGAGCACTTATGACTGTAATGTTGGTTAACAAACTTCAAGTGGATGAATCTTCAGAGATGGCAAATGAGCTTTTAAGGAAAATCTTCTATCAGGTAGAAAGAACAAGAACTTGAAGTGTTTGAAAGAATCCTCTCAGAGCCAAAAGGTTTAATTTATGAAACTTAATGATTTGAAGGTAAATCATAAGTTTTGGGGAGGATTGTTGGGAATTAAGGTCTTCTATAAAGTTTATACTGCTAGCTCAACTTAGTACTGCCATGCTTAAAGTGTTTGTACTACACATATTATAACTACCAGTACTAACTGGTTAGTACTGCTAGAGCAAAAGTTAGTACTGCCAGTACTAACTTAATACTGCTGAGAAGAAGTTAATACTGCTGAAGACTAAAGACTGCATGAAGATAAAGACGTATGAAGGGATATGCATGGATTTGTTTAAAGTACATATTCTATAAAGAAAGGAAGATATGTATAAGATTATATATTTAGAAGATATGCTGATATCTTATAGAAGTTTAAAAGAATTGTAGTTATCTTGTAAAGGACTCCTTGGTGTATAAAAGGAGATCCTAGGTTATGGTTTTAGATATCAATTTTCCATAGAATTCATAGCTTTAAGGTTGCAAACCCTATCACTTCATTAGAGTGATCGTATAAATATATTGAAGCTTATTGTTTTGATTAATTCTTTCTGTGTATCAAACATACTTTATTGTTTCATTGAGTATACTTCTTAGTGGTATAAATTAGATTCCGCATAGTTTATATCATTCACTCAAAGTTTCATTCTTAGTACTTTTGGATTTATCCAAGGATACTAAACCTTACATCAAGCTAAGGAGTTAAAGATCTATTCATTAGGATCAACATAAGTGCGTCGGTTTTGAGGAGTTAATGTAGGTGCATTTAATGGACTTCAATTCTTCAAACTTTAGGAGAAGGTGCAGCGGACAATGTAGCAAGTGCGGCGAACTTTGGGTTTCAGGGGAAAGTGCGGCGCACAATGTAGCAAGTGCGGCGGACTTCTTGAACTTTGGTTATAAATCTTTTCTTTTCTTGTATTCGTCTCCCAAAATGTATAGATTCTTGAGCTTGGGTCTCTAGAATCTTCAAGTGAACCTATAAGCAATACAAGCTTAATTAAGTACCAAAAGTTTAAGAGAAATGATAGAATAAACATAAAATAACGCCATAGAAACATGTATAATTTGGGCGTAATCAAATCCCTCCACACTTAGCTTATTTCTTACCCTCAAGCAATGGAAGCAAAAAAAAAATAAAATCATTTGTCGTGACATGGAGAAAATTTGGATTTTTAAGAGAGTTTGCATATTAGATAACTTTTCAAGTATAGACATATAACATAGCACCTCACATAGGGATAGTGTTTGATTTTAAATTCACTCAGCCACTCAGATAGGGTTTAAATATGTTTTTGTAAAGAACACTCAATTTGCACAGACATAATCTAGACAACTACTATAGGCTTGTACTTAACACATAAACCTGACCGAAGGGTGGAACTTGAGTACTAGAGAGGATCCAATCTTTATGCGCCGAACATAAGCCTTTATTTCTTTTGAACTATTATAACTCATATAGAACTTTTTTTATGATTACAACTATAGCTTAGCACAAGACTTTCTTCATTCAACTTTCAAATATTTCAGCAACATAGCATTAAAAGGAGAGAATAAGAACTTTTCAAGATACATTTCATGTGATAGGCTTCGGTCTAGTAAATGATGATTAAGAACAAGTTCTAGAGCTTCTAAATTACCGGCTCTCTCAAATATAATTTTGAACCAATACCAATGTTCCAGAAAAGGCGACAAAGACTATACGCACACATCCGTAACGACAGAATAGACACATATGACTGCAATCAAACCTTAACTCGAACAAGCTAAAGGCATCAATTATCTTAGGTACCAAAGGTGGATACCCGAATTTTTTTAAGGCTTAGATTTCTCATAATTTAGTAGAATAGGATGTGTTAGCTATAATGTTAATCCGGTTGGACTTGCCTTACTAAGAGAATTTTTTAATTTCAAAACATATAATAAAATATTAGTTAGAAAATTTTTAATAGGGCAAACATAAAGGAATATAATTAATTTTTCCTATTTGGCTCCCCTCCACACTTAAGTTGAACATTGCCCTCAATGTGATAACTGATAATAGAGATAAAATAGGGAAAATTAAAGGAAAACGGTACTTCCCGGGGCATAGAGAAATGCATAGCTATAAGCTAATCTTGAGCATACGTCGTAATTTTCCACATCTTTTAAACTAGAGTTCCTTCTTAAGAGTAAACAAAAGCACACAAAGAGAAAATATTTTTGTTGATTGTTTTTTTAGAAAATAAATAAAAGATATTAGTAGAGGAATGGAGGAGGGACTCTTCCACACTTAAGTGAAAGCACGGGTTGCCTCCCGAGAAGCACTTAATTTTTAAGAGAGTCGTTAGCTAGACTCGTATTTCGGGGGTCATTTGTTTAGGAAAAAAGGAGTGACTGTTTCCCTTGGGTCATTATCTTCTTCATGATATATTTTGAGTCGGTGACCATAGACTATGAACATCTTTCCACCTTTTCCATAAAGTTTAATATATCCGGATGGATATTGATGTTTCACTACATAAGGTCCCAACAATCAAGATCTAAGTTTCGGTTGTTTAAACTTGTACTTTGAGTAAAAAAGTAGGACTTTATTTCCTTGCTTGAATTCCTTTCTCATTCGTAATTTTCTGTCATGCCAGACTTTGGTTCTTTCCTTATATAGATGAGAGTTTTCATATGCTTGGTATCTAAGTTCGTCTAACTCGTGTAACTGAAACATTCTTTTCTCACCAGCTGCGATTAAATCTGGGTTGCAATTTTTCAGTGCCCAGTATGCACGGTGTTCAATTTTAAATGGTAAATGGCAGTTCTTTCCATATATTAGTTTGTATGGTGTGGTATCGGTAGGTGTTTTGTAGGCAGTGCGAAAAGCCCACAGAGCATCATCAAGTTTTCTTGACCAAATAGTAGGATTGTCTTTAATAGTTTTTTCAAGAATTCTTTTAAGAGCCTTGTTCGTGTTTTCAACCTGACCACTAGTTTGAGGGTGATATGATGTAGAGAAACGGTGGTTAACTCTATATCTTTTCATGGTTTTTTCCATTATTTTGTTACAGAAGTGAGTACCTCGATCGCTGATTAGAGCTTTGGGCATTCCGAAACGACAGAATAGTCTCTTCAGAAAGGTGATTACTACTCGGGCGTCATTGGTTGGTAAAGCTTGAGCTTTGGCCCATTTAGATACGTAATCTATGGTGACTAGAATGTATTCAAACTTATATGATTTCGGGAATGCTCCCATAAATTTGATACCCCATATGTCGAAAATTTCACATACTTAAATGTTGTTCAAGGGCATCTCATCACGTTTTGATATTTTTCCTATCTTTTGGCATGCTTCACATAAGCGAACTAGAGTATGAGCTTCTTTGATGATTGTTGGCCAGTAAAATCGTGAATCAAGGACTTTTTTAGCAGTTATGTTGGGTCCATAATGTCCACCTGTTGGTCTGTGGTGACATTTATCTAAAATGGTTTGGGTTTCTGGTCCAGATATATAACGTCTGATCATACCATCGAAACATGCTTTGAAAAGGTAAGGTTCCTCCCAAAAGTAGTGTTTGAGGTCAGAGAAAAAATTATTCTTTTGTTGATATGTCATCCCTTTTGGTATAATATTACTGACTAGGTAGTTTGCAAAGTCTGCGAACCACGGTTCGTCTTTGGTGTTGATTTCCATAAGAGTTTCTCCTGGAAAGTTATCATCGACTTCACTATCATCGCTTGTCTCATTGTTTTCAAGTCGAGATAAGCGATCGGCTGTAATATTTTTGGTACCTTTTCTATCTTTGATTTCTATATCGAATTCTTGTAGAAGTAAGATCCATCGAATAAGGCGTGGTTTAGCATCTTGCTTTTTGAATAAGTGCCTTAGAGTTGTATGATCGGTATGAACAATATTTTTTGAAAGAATAAGATAAGATCTGAATTTTTCAAATGCAAAAACTACAGCCATAAGTTCTTTTTCGGTTACGGTGTATTTTTGTTGAGAGGAATTAAGGGTTTTGCTTGCGAAGTAGAACGGGTGAAAGTTTTTACCATCTTTTTGACCTAAGACGGCTCCGACAGCGAAATCACTTGCATCTCACATAAGTTCAAATGGAAGATTCCAGTTCGGGCTTACGATCACAGGAGCACATGTGAGTTTCTCATTTAATGATTCAAAAGCTTTTTGACATTCATCGTCGAATTCAAATGGAATATCATTTTTGAGCAGTTTAGTTATAGGTCGAGCAATTTTTGAGAAGTCTTTAATGAAACGTCAGTAAAAACCGGCATGTCCGAGAAAGATTCTAACACCTTTGATATTAGTAGGGGTGGAAAGATTCTAACACCTTTGATATTAGTAGGGGTGGAAGTTTTGAGATCACATCAATTTTTGCTTGGTCGACTTCATGTCCTGCACTAGACACCTTGTGTCCGAGCACAATTCCTTCTTTGACCATGAAATGACATTTTTCCCAGTTTAGGACAAGATGAGCATCTTTAAAACGTTGGAGCATTTTATCAAGGTTGTTTAGGCATGTGTCGAAAGAGTTTCCAAAGACGGAGAAATCGTCCATGAATACTTCGACTCATTCTTCGATCATATCATGAAAGATTGCCAACATACACCTTTGAAATGTGGCAGGAGCATTACATAGCCCGAAAGGCATTCGCCTATAAGCGTATGTACCGAAAGGACACGTTAATGTTGTTTTTTCTTGATCATTAGGATCGATAGGAATTTGAAAATACCCAGAAAAACCATCGAGGAAATAGAAATATTTATTTCCTGCGAGTCTTTCTAGCATTTGATCCATAAATGGTAAAGGAAAATGATCTTTTGCGGTTGCTTCATTGAGTTTAAGATAATATGATGCATACTTCCGCCAACCGCGTTAAGGTTCGGTTAAACAAGTTCATCATTTTCGTTTTGTACAACTGAAATATACCCCTTTCTTTAGTATACAATGGATAGGACTAACCCAAAGACTATCGGTAATTGGATAAATTATGCCGGTATCTAAGAGTTTCATGATTTCTTTTTTGACAACTTCCTGCATGTTCAGATTTAACCTTCTTTGTTTTTGGACAACGGGTTTCTTATCATCTAGAAGTTGTATCTTGTGTTTGAAAAATGATGGGCAAATACCAGGAATATATGTTGTTTTCTAAGCAAAGGCTTGTTTGTGCTTTTTAAGGACAAATATGAGTTTGTTTTTCTTTTCTTTGGATAGCTGAGATGATATGATAACAAGAAGAAATGAAGGTTCTTCCAGGAATACATACTCCGGATTATCAGGAAGGGGTTTAAGTTTGAGATCCGTAAGAGGTTCTTTGAGAGATGTTTTCATCTTATAATCAGTATTGATGGTGATTTTTTCGAATGGCGGATCTTCGATATCAGATTCAGAGTTAGAGTTTTCATCGGCAGTCATTGCCATGAATTCATCAAATTCAGCAAAGATTTCTTCTTCGAGAAGGGTTCCTTTAATGGAATGCAAAATTTTACTACCTTCGTCTAAAAGAGCGTCGAAATATTCTTCTAAGATTTCATCGATGACATCGATACAAAATACAGGGGGTATCATCGTAGAATAAGAGAATGTTTCACTTGGCAGAATCTGATATAGAAAATCATATCGTTCAGTTTCCCAACCTCAAGGTAGATTTGTTTCTGTTTAACTCGAATTACTACATTAGCAGTGTGAAGAAAGGGTCATCCCAAAATGAGTAGAACTTTACTATCTTCTTCCATTTTAAGAATAAAAAAATTAGCAGGAAAGGTGAATTTACCAACTATATTTTTAGCTATTCCAACAGGGTATTGGAATGATCTGTCGGCTAATCTTACGCTCATTTTAGTAGGTTTAAGATTTTCGAGAGATAATTTAGCATATAGTGAATATGGCATAAGGTTAATGAACACCAGATAGTCGGCTAAGGCATTGCAGGAGAATTTTTTTGAAATTATATGGAATAAGAAAACTTCTGGGGTCTCCGAGTTTAGGTGGAACTTTGTTTTGGATCATCGCTGAACTTTCGTCGCTTTAGAAAGTGACAAGAATTTGTTCGATTTTATGTTTGTTGCTTATGAGTTCCTTGAGAAATTTTCCATAATTAGGCATTCCGACCAAGACATCGATAAGAGGTACATTGATTCGAACTGCGCAGATTACGTCGAGAAATTTTCCGTATTGAGCTTCCATTTTTTCTTTCCTTAGACGTTGAGGATACGAGATTTTTGGTTTGTATGGTTTAGGTAATGTAGTTTCCTTGACTTGTTTTAGATTTTGATTTTTCGGTTGTGGTGTAGGTTCTTTGTCTTCTTCATCGCTATCGTTGAAATTGATAGGGTTTTCAGAATTATTTTGTTGATCATTTGAGTTCACTAGTGGGTTGTAGGATTTACCACTTCTTGTGAATACGGCATTCACATGCTCATTGCGAGATTGTGGTGGTTGGTAGGCTTTGGAATTGTGTCCTTTTGGGTTTGGTTGAGTGTTACTGGGAAGAGATCCAGAAGGTCGACCAGATTGCTTGTCAGCAAGTCTGTCGAACTTGGTTTCAAGGTTTTGAATTGAAGCTTGATGATTTTTGGCAACGGTTTTGAGTTAAGTTTTAAGATCCATGAATGTTTCTTTGATGAAAGCGTTCGTTAATTGCTGAGATTTCATGAAATCGTTGAATTGTTTTTAAAGATCGTATGGTTTATCATCAGTATTGGATTGGTAGTTGTCTCGATTGTAAACTACAGACTTCGTTCATTTGAACGCCAATTATTATCAGTGATTCGAGTCACCGTCGCGGTAAATCATGTTAAAAAATGAGTCTTACGAAAAATTTGGCATGAAAAAAAAAAAAAAAAAAAATTTTTTTTTTTTAGTTCCTCCTCATGGGACATAGGTATATCATCTTTATCAAGATCGGGTTTTGTTTTTTTAGCATGGGTTTGGAGTTCTTTATACTGAGCATCCATTTTCAGGGTCATGGCATCCATTCGTGCCATAATTCTGTCAGTATTGAAATTAATGTTTCCTTCATCGGCAAAAGAAATGGTTTCTTTAAGAGATGGTTTGGTTTTTTGATTTTTAGCCCAGTCGAGCTTGAGTAAGACTTTATCTTCCAGAAGCTGATAAGCTTGATTTGGTGTTTTTTAGAGGAAAATACCACCAGCTGCGGCATTTAGAACTTCTTGACTTATTTCGCTTAGACTATGATAGAAGATTTTTGATCACATGTTTGCCTTTGGACAGATTGTGACCATGACAGTTTCGGAGCATTTCCTTCATACGAAGCCAAGCGTCGGTTAGAGATTCATTCTCATGTTGTGAGAAAGCTTGAATTTCTCCGAGGAGTCGGTCGAAAAGAGCTGAGGGGAAAGAAACGATTAATGAAAGCGGTTCAAAGTTCATCCCATGTTTTGATAGTTCCTTCGTTGAGTTCGTCCAACCATGTTTTTTGCTTCCCCAGTAAGGGATAGGGGAAACCTCACTGAGGCGTTGAATGGCTTCATTTTTTGGTACTCTATAGATTAAAACTATATCGCAATTCTGAGGAGTTTGTGAATGTGTTTTATGAGGATCGTTTTTTGTTCTTCTATAAAATCTGGTTTCCTTTTACAAGGGTCAAATGTTACCTTGATAGCAAATTCAATTAGCGGTTTCAGGAATATAATTCAGAACCAGACGCGGAGCGACAACATGTCAGCAGCCCACAATGGTTCATCATCCATATGGGTAAAGGTTTTCAGAGTAAACTAGAAAGTGACGGAAGAGGTTGATGTCGAAATGTGTCGGATAGACAATTCTCGGAGTTTAAGGGTGGATTTGATTCTTTGATCGAATGGAACTCTTCTGTTTCGTCGATGACGTCTTCGATTCAAAGTAACAGTCAAGTTCAAGTAATGTTCAACCAGTTCAGAGATTTGGAGCAGTGTAAAAGCAACCAAAAGAGAAAATTTATTCGGGTCAGTTTGCTAGAAAACTGTACGGTGATTTGAAAAAGAGGGAGAGTTAAAGAAATTTTACAGAGTTTGACTACAGAACAACTAAGAAATCCTCGGTAACGGTGCCAAAAACTTTGATGTGTTTCAAAAGCTTTAAATTTATAAGACTAAAAATACCAGACAATTATATGGAAACACAAGGGTAAAAGTATAACCCACGTATGCAGTATAATCTTTTTAGGTAAGACCAGGTCGTCCACAGGGATTAGAGTAGTGTTCGAATAATCAAAAAGAAAAGAGACTTTAACAATTTTAAAAATAACTTTAGTTTTATCAATGATAATAAAGATGACTACTCGAATAGTTGAAAATAAATTTATAAGTTGTTGGAAAAGATTTGTGTCCTCGATGAATGGGACTTTAATTTATAAAAATGATTTCTCGTCCAGAAAACGTTTACGAATAACCTTATTAACTTAAAGACTTATAAATAGTAAACTAGCCAAATGTTGTCACTCAATCATCCAGTTATATTAATATATCCAAAAAAAAAAAAAAACTTATTTTGTTTATCAATTTTACGAAGTGGATTCTCACACAGACTTAAATACCATAGACACATCTTTAAAACCACATAGATTCATTAATGGATCTTTCGACCTATCCCGATATGATTATATAATCTTAAGTTGATAAGCAAAAATAAAAGATAAGATATAACCAGAGTTTGCAAACAGGGAGAGCGCTTTGAGCGGGGATGAGGAAGGGAGGGGAGTCTGATCAAGATCATACCAAACACTTATTCATTATCGTAACTTCACCGAGTAGTCATGAGAGATTTAGCCTCTCATGGCTAAGTAGTTCATAACAAAAGCACACTTTACATAAACTTTCATTATTTCAACAACTAGGTAAGAAAACTTCTTCGTTCTTGATCGTTAGATCTTTTTCTTCAAAGGAAAAGGTGTTTCTTGATGTTTTGGTGAAAAAAGGGAAAGTATGTGTGTGAAATGGGATAGAATGCGAGGAATGATTGTGAGGAGGGATGCTAATTCGTCCTTAATTAATAGCAAGAATGGGTTAAAGAGTGGGTGGCGGCACTTAGGAAAAAGAGCGGTGAACTTTAAGGAGTTTAATGCGGAATAAGCATCTAATGATTTTACTGGAAGTGCGGTGCACTACAATAAAGTGCGGCGTTTATGAGGAGTTAATGTTAAGGTGCAATTTAATTGACTTAATATTCCTTTCAAACTTTAGGAGAAGGTGCAACAGACAATGTAGCAAGTGCGGCAAACTTTGGGTTTCAGAGGAAAGTGCGGCGCACAATGTAGCAAGTGCGGCAGACTTCTTGAACTTTGGCTAGAAATCTTTTCTTTTCTTGTATTCGTCTCCCAAAGTGTATAGATTCATGAGATTGGGTCTCTAGAGTCTTCAAGTGAACCTATAAGCAATTCAAGCTTAATTAAGTACCAAAAATTCATGAGAAATGATAGAATAAACATAAAATAACGACATAGAAACATGTATAATTTGGGCGTTATTAGATTTTCTACTTCATCTCCCATCTTATCTAGATTACCTATAGGCTCATCATATGAAATTGCACAACCTAAAAATGACAAACAACTAGGCATCTTAACCATCACTATCTCACCTTCTAAATCCTCCTCATATGTTTTCTTAGGTTGTGACTTAGGTAACTCAGTCATATCATCTAACTTATGGGTCTCCTCATAGAAAGTTTTCTTCCAAAGTTGATAAGTTCTCAAAGGGGGTTCATTGGTCTCACTATCCGACCTAAAAGGGAAGCCTTTCTTTAAGGTTTCACCTAACCATCTTAATTTATCTAAATTAGAATAGTTATAACTATACATTTTAAATGATAACTTTATTTACCAAATAGAAAAGAGGTTTTTTACGAACAAAGGGAACAAAGAAAAGATAGACTAAGAGAAAGCTAATTGACAGAAAATAAAATCTCACTTGATAGGAATCAAGCGAATAGACCTAAGCTAGATAAAGTTCGAAACCTAACTATTCCCCACGCAGCTGCGCCAAAAACTTGATGTGGGTGTTGCAACTCACAAAGAAGTTTTACAACTCCCTAGGTAGTGTACCTAACCATTGTAGTGTAGTATAGGCAAGACTCGGGGTTGTTATTGTTCTCTAGGGGAATAGGTTGGGAATGCTCGAATAGAATATAATAGAGGTCTAAGGGTTGAGAGAAGATTATTTTTGTATTTTTATATTTTTATAGAAAACAGGTAAAATTCTAGTTTCGAGAGGTTTGGTTTAATTTTAGCTAATTAAACTAATAATAAATCTAAACTACTTTTGTGATAACTATATGATAAACGAACGTCTTTACTTACTCATGCACTACTTCCTTGTTTGCTTTTCTTAATTCTGTAGCTTTGTCACACTTGTGATGATCTGTGTAAGTATTTCCTTATTCATGAGCAAATTACATGAAAACACCGCTACGTAATATTCTGTTAAGGCAACGCACAAGTAAGGTAGTATGAAGACTATTCCAAGGCCCCTAAGAGTATATTACCTGCATTAAAACACTTAAGAGGGATCAAACATATTAGAGGTAAGGTAGTATGAAGACTATTACTGATGGTATCCTTTCTACATACTCGCGTTTCCCTAGACGTGTATGCCAATATAATATCTAATGGCTAGTTTTCTAAAGCTTGATGCGCACATCCACCAAAAGAAGCAACATTAAAAGGATCTACAAACTAAGTTTCATGCAATCATAAGTAAATACTAAAGGATCTAGCCTAGCATGTTAAAAGGAAGTGAAGAACAAGAATCAATCATACAACACATAGACATATTGAATGATAAAAGATAAGATATCTCACTTGATTAAAACATGTAATTAGACCTGATACAAGAGGGTTTAACACCCTAATAATGGTGATGACGTTGGTCGGGTGCAAGTTTTACATTTATAATCGAGACTAATGAAATTACCAACGAAACATACGAGCAAGTATACTCGTTTAATCATAGTAAAGTCAGGTAAGTCAAGTTCGTTCCACGAGACTTGGTTTAAACCAATACTAGGTAGTAAGAAAGACACTAAGGTTGTCACGGCTGTTAGTGTCACAAAATCAAGGTAATTATTAAAGCAAATTTGTTTCATTTTTAAAACTATACTTATGCGAGAAATCCATGTCATTGATATCCATGTTTGATTATGTTGGGTAAACAAGTGTATATGATTCACAAAACCCATTTGTATATGATTTAACTCTGTGGAATGCTTCACCAAATCATATTTATGCATGAAACTAATGACGAACCCTTTCGACCTATGAACATCATTAACCCCAAAAAATTTTAGTGTTTTCTAGATAATTGATGCTCCTAAGTGATTCAACATGCACTTTCGACCTATACTTAAATTCAATCCCTTTTGTTCATCTTTTTGATTATGTAAATATGGTAGGTGTCAATTACCAAAACCCCTTTTTAGTTTGTCACTACTAATAGAGAATAGCCTATGCCACGAAATCCTTTTTGACCTATGATTCCATGGGTATTCTACCACAAATCATAGAAAATAACTCAAGACATAAATAAACCACATGTTTACAAAAATCATCATTCATACACAATCAAACATTTCACCAAATCATTTCATTCAACACATAAGTATTATAAGACTACTTCATATATAAATTCATTTCACAACTCCAACAATTCAAGTGATAAATTAAGACATATCTCAAAAATATTTGTAAAGATTAATACCTACAAAGATTCCTATAAGTTTGGTGATGTAGCTCTCCAAGGGCCTCCAATCGCCGCAATCAACGTAACTCTAAGAGTGGTGGTTCTTCCTTCAAATTCGTCCTCACACTCTTCTAGGTTTGCAGAGATATTTCTATAGCTTTTAGGGTGGATAAAGGTGGTGGAAACTTAACCTAATTGAGGGTTAAGGGTTTCTAGTAGCATATCTAGGGTTAAGACCACCTCTTCTATATATAACACTTCCACACCGACTTAAGAAGTAAATGGAAGTCCCCTCAGTTGGTATTATGAGTACATGATTGGTTTCCAGGCATTATGGTTCGTTAATACTCTCATAATTGCATTTTTGTAACTGACATCTTGGTCCTGCCGGGCGGCAAAGGCTTGTGCTATGCGGCAATACAATCGAGCTCTCTGCCAGGCGGCAATCCCTCCTGACGGGCGGCAGAGTGCTCGTCGCAATATGCGATCTTCATTTTTCCTCGTCTTTCTTCCTCCAATCAACTTCTTGTCCCTTGGGCTAATTCATACCACATGTTTATGACCTAAAATGCATATTTTACTATTCTAGATGGGTCTTCAAGTCAAATACCGAATTAGCACTCATTTCTTAGCTTCTTTTCTTCACTTTGTATCTTTCGGCTAGCTGCAATACAAGAAACTCATTTTGCACAATAACAGGGGTAGAAGCAGTATCATTTTACCAATTAGCACATATAAAACCAAGATAACACTGTTAGCCCTAAAATATGGTAACTTATCCGGAATTACATTTATCATTTATAGTCGGGTCGGGTTAGTTTAGCTAGTCGATATCGAGACTATAAATACTCCC
>BQNB010090727.1:0-16710 GCA_026074375.1 Tanacetum coccineum | reverse complement strand
TGGTTTCTGCCTAAGTGTATGGAGGGCTTCTTTCTTTTCACCATTTATCCTTATAATTCTTTTTCGTTCTTCAACCCCTTCAATGCTTACCGAGACTTCATGACTAATACCTTGTTGGGTTTCTTTCAGTACTAGCTCTATCTCAGTCGGCAATATTCCATTTTTCTCACTTTATCTCGTTTTTATCATACCTAAGGACTTCTATTCTAACTAATGGAATGTCCCTGGGTAGATCCCTCCGATTCACTACTACACAAACTGGTTTTTCCCACGGTAAAATCTGTGGGAAATCCCGTGGGTGAAGGCCTTTTTCCACAGATTTCCCACGGAATTATTCCGATGAAAAAACCCTCGTGGGTAAATATTTTCCCACCGAACGTTGACTATTTCCCACGGATATTACCGTCGATAATCCGTGGGTTTGATTTCCCACAGATTTCTCACAAACATTTCCCACGGATTTCCCACATTTTCTAGCAACCATTTTCCACATATATCCGACTTTTTTTGCCACAGATTTCCCATAATTATTTCTCACGGAGTTACCAGTGATTTCAAATAGATTATTTGTGTGAAACCCGTAGCAAATAAAAGGCAAAATTTTATATATTGCTGCCAATTTTTTATAATTCGTATCATTTATAAAATTATAATCTAAAAGTAAAATGGACCAATAAAACCTGTTGATCCAATATCTAGATTATAATTTGTAAAGAAAGACGTCAAGAATATCAGTCTAAAAGACTTGTATATTTCATTAAGATACATTTACTTACAAATATACTCAAACCCAATTGTTTCTGTTCTATCTATTTCCTACTTCGACTATACCAAGCATTACAGTGGCCAAAAATTGTTCGTATAAACTACCTTCTTGTGAGGTTGGAAACAATCCAGTAATCTTTGTTTCAAGTTTTCCCGTGAATGAAATAATGCCCTTGACTCACTCCAACAAAACCATGACAATGCCTTTCGTTCCCAACACAACAACTATTAACTTTTCTACTGGTTCAATTACTTGAATCTCAAAATACCACTCAACCTTATTAATCCAACTATAAGCATGTGCTTCATCAAAATAATCAATTCCATGATCTTTATTTTAATCTTCGTCACGTGACCGGTAATTCGACCTGTTCATGTTCAACAGAAATACAAAATCAAATTAGATGATACAACCAAATATAGTACTCTTAAATATTACAAAAACACTAAATATAGTACTTTTAAATATTACAAAAACTAGAGAATCCATAGATCTACATATATGACTCCGAGATCTAACCAAAATAGACCCATAACTGTTCGAGTGTCTGTGTTTCAGTGTTCTCCGTACACAGTGCGCACAGTTTGGTCACTTGTGGTGGTGCTCTATGTTGCACGGAATCGCCCCTCGGGTGCCGTGTCCCGTACCGGAAACGTTTCGGAAACGGGAATCGCCCGGAATCGTGGTGGAAACGTTTCCCAAAAATAAGAAACGTTTCACCTGAATTGGAAACGCCAGCTCACGAGTAGGAATCGTCCGGAAACGTTTTTGGGCCTATTTTTCACGTTTCTGGGCTTTTAACTTCCTGCTATTATTTTTTTTTGTTAAATCACTTAAAAGGAATAAGTTAACTCCTAAGCGTGCTGAAGACTTGGTTTTTGTTCATAACAATCTGCGTCTTTTATCAAGGAGCACCGAACAATATTTGGACGAGAAGACCAAGATGTGGGATGTTGGAGGAGATGAGTTTGGTACAATGGAAGATACAGGCTTTTTAGAGTTAGCTCAACTATCACTTGATGAGCCCGAGCTGGAGAGCGTCTTTTTCTCTCAGAATACCAACTAGTTTAGAAGTTATTACTTATTACTATGTCGTTTTTTATTAACAGTTTCATGGTTGACAATCTTTTGCATCTATTTTGATTAATGACATTTTGGTGATAACAATTTGATGTCGGATGTTTAATGTTTATTTATTTTATTATCAATATATATAAAAATATATAAAATCCACAAACGTTTCCAGCCGTACCCGTATCTTGTATTTTGGGACATTGGTGTTTCCCCGTCCCCGTCCCCGTCCCCGTTTCCGTTTCCGTACCCGTCCCCGTGCAACATAGGTGGTGCTACAAGTAGTGTTTATGGCTGGTTAACCGATTGTCGAAGTAGGTGGTCCGGTGGTGGTTGTAGTTGGTAAGCTGCAAGAGAGATGGATAAAGAGGGATATATGTGGTACAAAGAGAATAGATGGAAAAAAGAGGGATATATGTGGTTTTATTGTAGATTAGTGCTTGCTTTCATCTTAGATGCATACGATTGAATGCCCAATTGCCAAAAGTTCAACGCAGCGTAAAACAAAAAAAAAAATATTAAAAAAAGGGAAACCAAACGTTTGGGGAAAGAAGTGGCGGAAAACGATGTAGATTATTTGAACGGGCTCAAGTATTTACCGTGACGAGATAGATGGGTCGCGTTTTTACAAGAAGAATGCTTGGGGCGTTTTGAGATTACACCCGAATTGGGACGCACGGAACAATTGACTTAACGAGACGTCCCAGGGGCTAGCCAGGAGGATCTTTTCTGTCACGATGCCGACTACGTCTGCACGGCAAACAACGGCGCCAAGAAAAGCAAATCCGACGCAACGGCGAGCACCGGTGGAAGTAGCGCGTCGGCCCAATTCGGGGAGCTAATGGAGCAGGAGCTTCGTCTGAAACGGGAAGCCGCCGAAAGGGCTTTCGAAGCTCAAGCCAAAAAAGACCGCACACTAATGCGGTTGGAGGAGTTGAGGTTTCTAGCTACTAGCACCAAGAATTTGGACGAAAGACGTACGGCCTTTTGGATCAAGAAGCAAAAAAAATTGATCAAAAACAAAATGAAAAATGATTTGGGTGACGAGGACGACGAAGACGAAGACGAGTAGTTTTTTTTTTTATTTCGTAATGTATTTTTTTTTCTAATGTTTTTTTTCGTAATGTTTTTTTTTAATTTCGTAATGTTTTTTTTATTTCGTAATGTATTTTTTTTTAATTTCGTAATGTGTTTTTTTAATGTAATTTGTATGTTTAATTATGAATGAAATAGATTGTTTGTAAAAAAAAATGATAATAAATTGTTTAGGGGGTTTTATGAAAATAAAGAGGTGAGTGGTGTTATTTGGTGTTATGATTAGGGGAGTGGTGTTGGTGTTGGTGTTATGCTGATGTGGCGCTGACGTGGCAGCAAAAACTTGGTGTTGCCAAGTTATGATACCTGGGGCTCTAAGGGACCTAAAACAAAAAATAAAGTTAACACAACCAGACAAGTGTAAACCACCATGAGCATACATATTATACTTTTCAAGGTCCAAACCATTTTAGCGCTAAATATGACATTGCAAAAATATTACCAACTTAATTTGATTTCCGTTTCTTACTCATTGATGCCATGAGATAGACATTCAAATGCACCTGCAATTTATATAGAGCAAACACTTTAAGCCAACAACCTTAACTAAAAAACTGAAGTGTTAAGCAGACACTACAAGTGAGCAATAGTAAAGTTACTAGTAGGGGTGTCAAATGGGTTGACCCGACCTGAACTCGACCCAAACCCGATAAAGACTTGTAGGGTCGGGTTTATTCGGGTCCAACTCAGCTTATTGGGTCTATCGGGTCAGCCCGACAAACCCGATAGCCTTATAGGGTCAGGTTAGGGTTATTTTTTAATTGTTATCGGGTTCGGGTTCAACCCGATAAACCGATAAATATATAAGCCATTGTTGTGTTTTTTTTCATTTTATGCCTAATAATACAGAAGTTTCATACCTGATGTATGAGCACTGTAATTCTTTTTAGGCCCAATACCCATACGTTAATATCAAGTTTAAAGATTGAACATTAAATTGGCATTTGTATTAAGAACGTATTTGTAGTTGTTTGGATTTGGAACTGAATTGGTTACTATTCTTTTAGGATTTAACTTGGCTAGCTACTGCTAAACTTTCTTTGTTTAAATGCCAAATCATTATGTTATTAGGTTTACTCGTATGAATTAAAAACAAAAAACCTATTTCTTTTCTTATGAAGCATCGTGCTATTTCTTTTTAATCTATGCTTACTGCATCACCTATATCTGTTTACCTCACTGCACTTTTTTTTCTTACTTCACTTGTTCCTCAACTCCTCAAGTCAACTAATGTGTTAGGTAAACTTATGTTAATGTCTTTTTCTAAATCTACTGTATCCTTCTTACATGATGATAATTTGCCAATTGCCATCACATATTAGTGTCATCACTTAATCAAATAAGTAAACCACATAATTTAATATATCACATATTAGTGTTAATAACGTGTTAGTATTTGTTTGGACATAATGACCTAATTTAACCTAAAGATCAGATCTAGTTGCCACATCAAATATGTCCTTATAAGAAAATCTTAGAAAGTGTGCTTTCTTTTGTGTTTATGACACTCAATTCGCCAAAACCCACTAACAACCCGACAACCCAACCCGACCCGTTTTGACTCGAAACCCGATAACTCGATATTTTATAGGGTCGGGTTAGGGTTAATATTTGGGACACCAAAATCCGAATCAACCCGACCCGACCAACCCGACAACCCGACCCGATAACACCCCTAGTTACTAGAATGGAGCAGATTGACATCACCTCAATGGCATTCCATACTAACCCATTACAACGTATAACAATATATCTCTACCCAATACATCTCATAGTTTCAGATTAGTATACTTAGGACCAAATATGAAATCATAATAATGTAATCTAGTTCAGTTTGATAGTCGTATTCCATTGATCGTTTGTAGATCCATCATAGGATGTCCCAAAAGTAATAGAAATTATAATTTACAACCATTCAAAATAAGCTACCAAAATATACACATATATGCATATTAACTTATGAGTTACCTCTAAGAAAAACATGTAGAATAACTATATACGGATACTTAACATATTCTGAGTATTATTAGTTCTTAACTAAGGGATGAGCTACATCAGTAGTACAATTTCAAATGGATTATTTTAACAACTTTAATCCATAAGTTACTTTATTTTTTCATTAGGTTATCTTTGCACTTTTATATCATGTCATCATACAAGTCAACATGGCATATAACTTACCGCTAACAACCAGGTCTAATGTCTAGAACAAACAAGCTCTAAGTACTTGAAACATGTCATGTGCACTTTTCTATTACCATCCCTTAAATAAAGCTTCTCGCTTTTTTGACTCTATTACATTCACATACCTACGTACAGTTCAAACTTGAAGTTTCACATTCAAGTAAAGCCATTTGATAACAAATAAAAATTACTATAAAACTCACAATGTTGTCAAGTATCTCATCAATATCTTTGTTTCACTTCGTCTACCAACGTATCTTTTTATTTCCAAAAACTATCTGCAATAACATGTGAGGCTCAATTTAAACACCAACACACATCGAATAAATTAATAGTCAAAAAATTCCCTGGCTGTTTATACTAAAGATTATAATTAACATAAAATGCTATGTATATTAGTTATCAACTTAAATCTCCATCATTTAGATTGGATTATCAGATTTGAACATAAAATAGATGAGGATTACACTAGAAATTAAACAAAAACAATGAGAGATCTACTTTGCTTCCGTCACTTAATAACCCCAAACTTACACTAAAAGACTAATTTCCTTCAAGCATTCCATCTAGCACTTGGTGGGCATCATAAACCTGTAAGATCTAAATATGAGATAATGATATTAATTATTCAATAGGTATAACTAAAATAGTTTATTTTCACCAATTCCATTGGTTAGATGAAGGATTAGGGATTAAACCCAAATTTCACACACATGGTAGATCCTGAAAAACTTTAGAGGAAGAAAATTCGAAAAGGTGTGCTGCAAAGATTAAAGATAAAGGGAGGCGGGAATGAATGGATGTAGAGCTTTAATGTTTTTATTTTGGGGGAAAAAGGGGCGGGATCTTAAGCGAGAGTATGAAATTTTGGGGAAAAGATTGTTATCTTTTTAACAAGTGTAAGGGGGTGTTTGTTTCGGTTGATAAAGGGCTTATATTTCATAATCTTCAATTTTCTAGCTTATTTGTAGACTTAGGGACTTATATAAATTTATTATATCATAACAAATTTATATAAGCCCACTCGAGTTTTTTCGATCGATTTTTATTGAGCTTTAAGCTCAAGTTTGAGATTTTCGAGCCAAAGTCGAATAGTATTAAAGTCTTATGTTATATTTCAATTTTTGTTTCTTTAAGAAAACACATCTTTACAAATAAATTGAGCTTTTAGATTCAAGCTCAAGCCGAATTCAAACTTACTCTAGCTTGGCGAACAGGAGCAAGAGGTCTCTGGATGCTCATATTGGACTTGAACCCGAAGAACATCTAAGAGGGTAAAGCTTTGGTAGCATCTTGTCGAAGGAACATATAACATTCGTGTTGGTGCGACATTAACTATGATATCCTTTATATTTTGACGATGACAAATAAACGTTCACAACACTTAAAATAACAAATGATAGCCGAAATCCGGAAAACCATAACTATGTTCATGGCGAACCAGCGCCTGAGGTAGCGCGCTAGTGGTGTCATGGTTTTATGGACTTTGAATTGACAGCTTTCCTCTTACCCGACACATTTAGAAACTTCAATAAAGGTATGTACATGATTATTTTGAGCATTTTGGGTTCATTCAAATGAAATTTACCCAATCACTCCTTTGATTATCACCCTTATCATATTTATCACATCTCTTCACAGCCATAAAGTCTAAACCTTTCTAACTTGATCCTTCTCCAAGCACACTCACATAGGATGACTCACATTCTCTTACACCATTGTACTTCTTGTCCCCTAACATTCCAACATAAGTTCATGTCCATTAAATCATAACATTCTTTACCACACAATCCTTATCCTTGTATGTATTGTGACCCATCTCCTTGTTGTACCCTTGTGCGAAATCTGTTTGAGATTGGTGTTGTGAAGTCATACGCTTGTGACTGTACCCTGGATCCCCCTAAGTTGCCCTGACCTTGGCTATCCTGAGACGGTATGCTTTGAAGTAGCCAGAGAACTTGTTTTTCATCGTGAGACCGTGTAGGTCAATTGGGTGGGCGGAAGGTATGCGGTCAACAGTAAATCGATTGTACATCCATGTTCTATCACTATGCGTCGACATAATTCCTAAATATACCAAAGTATAAGTTACGTGTCAAAAATTTCTATTTATCATCACTCATTTTATCGATCTTTATACATATTATCTGGACCACACACGCTACAATACTTCTTTAGCTTTAACACATGATGTTCTTTTCGAATACACAGTAATCTTTTTCCCTAAAAAACTAATAACCCTAACATTAAGCAATAGATTCCTATACCTAATATTCAAACCATGGACATACATATTACATCAAAAATATGCACACCATGACATTTACATTTACATACAAAATTATTGCAAACCATATTATGATTATCAAAGATACATTACCCCAAATTATGTATTAACAGGTCCTAAATTAATACAAATTATACAACAATTATGCACAAATATAACAGAAACTAACTATAATCAAGTCTGTATACTTACATACAAAACATCTATCGATACAATGAATGTCATAAACGGACTGTGGACACACAATGTAGATTATTTCATACAACGTTAATGATTTGTTACACATAAGGTATACCTAAACCAATCTCGTACACTTGCGTATGCTACATAAAATAGTTATGTTTTATAAACTAAACACATATAATTTATGAACTAAAAACACATATATATGATATAAGTTAACGTGGGAATGTGTAAGTAGGCAGAAACATCTTTTATTTATAAGCTCACCATATATGCGCTTGCGATACACACATATTTTCCACGGATTTATTATGTTGGTAGGTAATCTGTGGGGAATTACCCACGGCTTTCCCACAGACATAATCATTTTCTTTTACTTTTTTTGATATAGTTACACGTTCACGCATATACACGTATACTTACATACAAAACATCTATAGATACAATGAATGTCATAAACGGACATGCGAAACATACACTGAACATATCCACACATATACAATGGTTTGTTCCACATTAACGTTATATCTAAACTTACACATACACTTGCGATACTCACATAAATAGTTACGTTAATAAACAAAAACATATAATATGAAAGTCATGTCGGAATGTGTAAGTATACAAAAACGTAAAAACGACATTTTTTGTGGGAAATCCGTGGGTATTTACACACGTATTTCCCACGGATTTATCATATTGGTAGGTAATCTGTGGAAAATTACCCACGACTTTCCCACAGACATAATCGTTTTCTTTTATTTTTTATATAGTTACGCGTTCACGCATATACACGTCCGTATACCTACATGCAAAACATCTATAGATACAATGAATGTCATAAACGAACATGCGGAACATACACGTGTACATATCCACACATATACAATGGTTTGTTCCACATAAAGGTTATACCTAAACTTACACATACACTTGCGATACTCACACAAATTGTTACGTTAATAAACAAAAACATATAATATGAAACTAAAAACACATATGAAGAGATACTAAGTCATGTCGAAATGTGTAAGTATACAAAAACCAAAAAACGATCATTTCTGTAGGAAATCCGTGGGTATTTACACACGTATTTCCCACGAATTTATCATATTGGTAGGTAATCTGTGGGAAATTACCCACGACTTTCCCACAGACATAATCGTTTTCATTTACTTTTTTGATATAGTTACGCGTTCACGTATATACACGTCTGTATACCTACATACAAAACATCTATAGATACAATGAATGTCATAAACGGACATGCGGAACATACACGTGTACATATCCACACATATACAATGGTTTGTTCCACATAAAGGTTATACCTAAACTTACACATACACTTGCGAGACTCACACAAATTGTTACGTTAATAAACAAAAACATATAATATGAAACTAAAAACACATATGAAGACATACTAAGTCATGTCGGAACGTGTAAGTATACAAAAACGTAAAAACTATCATTTTTGTGGAAAATTCGTGGGTATTTACACATGTATTTCCCAGGGATTTATCATACTGGTAGGTAATCTGTGGGAAATTACCCACGACTTTCCCACATACATAATCGTTTTCATTTACTTTTTTTATATAGTTACGCGTTCACGTATATACACGTCCGTATACCTACATACAAAACATCTATAGATACAATGAATGTCATAAACGGACATGCGGAACATACACGTGTACATATCCACACACATACAATGGTTTGTTCCACATAAATGTTATACCTAAACTTACACATACACTTACGAGACTCACACAAATTGTTACATTAATAAACAAAAACATATAATATGAAATTAAAAACACATATGAAGACATACTAAGTCATGTCGGACTGTGTAATTATACAAAAACGTAAAAACGATCATTTTTGTGGGAAATCCGTGGGTATTTACTTTGTGGGAAATCCGTGGGTATTTACACACGTATTTCCCACGGATTTATCATATTGGTAGGTAATATGTGGGAAATTACCCACGAATTTCCCACAGACATAATCGTTTTCTTTTACTATTTTGATATAGTTACGCGTTCACGCATTATACACCGTCCGTTTATAACTTCATACCGAATAATCTATAGATACAATGTAATATCATAAACGCAAGCGGAAGAACATACACGTGTAAATATTCACACTATACATAGTTTGTTCTACGAAAACATAAATGCACTAGTTTTATGGAAAATCCGTGGGTATTTACCCACATATTTCCCACGCTTAACATAAAAGCAACATTTGTGAGAAATTTGTGGGTAATACACGGCTGGTTACCCATGGATTTCCCACGAACGATTAAAATATTTTTTTTGTCAAATAATCCGTGATTAATGTAGATAAAATTTGCCACATAACTTTAGCCGTGGCAAATATGTTTGAAATTTGCAAGAATTTTCCCACGGATTTCGAATCAACAAGAATAGTGTGAATATTGTCGCAAATCTATGGGAAATTTGCCACGGATTTCACACGAAAACTTGGTCAACAATTTAGTGCGTAAATAGTGGAAAATCCGTGAAAAATTTGAGACATGTTTCCCACTGAAATTCTGTCACCAATTCAGTGTGTAATTTGTGGGTATTCCGTGTGAAATTTCACACGAGATTTTTTCCGTGGCAAAAGTCTGTGGGTAAAAGCAGTTTTTGTAGTAGTGGATGGTTTTTTGCCAGTTTCTTTGTATTGTGATATCACTTTTGCTATTCAGATTGCTGCCAATCGAGTCTTCCATGGGAAGACTAAGTATCTTAAGATTGATGTGCATATAGATACAAGAGAAAGTTGCTTAAGGTGTTATCAAAACTGTAAAGGTCAATTCAGCTGAACAAGTTCTGATATCTTTACCAAAAGTGTAAGGGGATGTTTGGCATTGCGTTTGCAACTCAATTATCTGCTTAATGCGTTTCAACAACGTAGTTAATTTGTTTTTAGTGTTTAACAACTTTCCCTTCAAAATCAATTATCTGCGTTTGGAGAGTCTCAAAACGTAAAAAGTGATAAGCAGGTAAGGACATGCTTTTACAAAACGCAGAAATCTCTTGAGGCCATAATTACAAAAGTACCCTTAACATTTAATTACCTTTTATTTTGATCTTCTTCTTCATAGTTTCCATCTTCATGTATTTACCTTCATTGTGATTCTTTTAATGAAAAGTAAATAATATATAAAACACCAAGCTTCATTCAGGTTTGTGTATAACAGCTTTGAGTTCTTATTTGTTTAAGCTATATATGGGTTGAACTGATAGATATAGGATGATGTAGTCAAATTGGGTTTTGTGGAGAAGATATATGAATAAGTGAAAGGGATTTGCCCTTTTACAAAATAATAGAAGTTTTGACTTCTGATGGGTTTTGCCGTTTTACATCATGGGCTTTGTAATTATCAGCTTGTTGTTATTATATACTTTTTCCGTTTTATTTTTATTGTTCACGTTTCCTTTTTGGGATGTCCCAATTTAATTGTCCACTACTAAAAATAGATAAGAAAGTTTGATTAAGTTTACTATATTATCCTTGTTTGAAATTATTATTACAAACTTTAAAGAAGACTTTAATTAATTAGCTAAGGGTAAAACTGTCATTCTGTCAAAAAGTAAGAAAGAGAAAACATTAATAAATTCACTTTTCTTAAACTGTGTGTGTTTTTATCGGGAGACAATAATTTTAAGACGGGGGGAGTAAAATGGATAATGTTTTAAATAAAATACACAAAAGCTATAAAGAACTTAGTTTTTAAAGCTATAAAATGTTCGGCATTTTTCAGTTGTTCAATGTAAGTCGTTAAAAATAATGTGTTTATATGTTAATTTTGGCAATATATAAGGATGTCCTTTACAGTAATTTTACATGTAAAGCTATTTAAAAATCATATTTGTCAAACACTACAAAACTAATTATCTGATTATTACGATATCAAACCGCAAAATTTAATCCAAACACTATATTTCAAAATCACGTTTTGATACAGCTGATTATGTGATATAAAAACGAATAATCTATTTTAGATAAGCAACCCCAAACACCCCCTAAGTATATCTCTGTAGTTTGTTTCTTTCTTGTTCCACTCACTATCTAAACCTACATACGTGAACGTTTATAGTTGTTTAGTCGCCTCATACCCTCTCTTCTTTCTGGTCCGCTCGTACCAGCTAACTCGCTTTCCTCCTAAAGGGTCAAAAGGGATGTCGTAGACCACATTCTTAGCCTATTTACGGGCTAACATGTTTCTTCAATCTCTGATAAAAACAGAACACCTTGTTTGAAAGGGAGGTCTACGATGTCGTGAGGTATTTTTTCATCCATAATGACATTACTAAAGGGTGTAATTCATCATTTATTGCTCTAATTCCTAAAATTCCGGATGCAAATCTTGTCAAAGACTTTAGGCCTATTAGTCTTATTGGAAGCATATATAAAATAATTGCAAAAATTTTGACGAACCGACTGGTTGGTGTCTTGGGGGGTATTGTTAATGAAGTGCAGTCCGCGTTCATTGCGGATAGACAGATTTTAGATGGGTCATTTATTCTGAATGAAGTGTTTCAATGGTGCAAGAGAAAAAAAACTTTAATTTTTAAGGTTGATTTTGAGAAAGCTTACGACTCGGTTCGGTGGGATTTTCTCGATGACGTCCTTAGTAAGTTTGGATTTGGGGATAAATGGCGTAAGTGGATCCAATGTTGTCTTCACTCTTCGAGAGGATCTATTATTATTAATGGCAGCCCAACAAAAGAATTTCAATTTGGCAAAGGGTTAAAACAAGGTGATCCGTTGTCTCCTTTTTTGTTTATCTTGATTATGGAAAGCCTTCATCTTTCGGTTCAGCGGGTGGTTGATGAGGTAATGTTTCACGGTATCAATTTAGGTGGTGTGGTGAATTTATCGCATATATTTTATGCGGATGATGCGGTTTTTGTTGGTCAATGGAGTGAGAGCAACATTTCTACGTTAGTTCATGTTCTTGAGTGCTTTCACAGGGTGTCCGGGTTAAAAATTAACATGAGTAAAAGTAAAATCATGGGGATTCAAGTGGATAATGTCAATGTTTCTAGGGCGGCAACCAAACTTGGTTGTCTTGTTCTTAAGACTCCGTTTCTTTATCTTGGATCTTTCGTGGGCGGGGCTATGCATCGATTGCAGGCTTGGAATGATATTGTTGATCGAGTAAGGAGGCGTCTTTCTAAATGGAAGATGAAAATGTTGTCGATTGGAGGAAGACTTACTTTAGTTAAGTCGGTGTTAGGTTCTATGCCTATATTTCACATGTCTATGTTCAAAGTCCCTTCGGGTATTCTTCGTACTCTTGAATCGATTCGTTGTCAATTCTTTAATGGTCATGATGTCTCTAGCAAGAAGGCTTCATGGGTTCAATGGAATAAGGTTCTAGCTCCTAAGGATAAAGGCGGTCTTGGAGTATCGAGTCTTTACGCTTTAAATAGAGGATTGATGTTTAAATGGGTTTGGAGGTTTTTGACTCAAGATACATCGTTATGGGCAAGGGTTATCAAGGCTATTCATGGGGGTGATAGTAACATTGGTACGGGTACTAGAAGTGGTACTAAATCATGCTGGACGAACATCGTAAATGAAATTAATGTATTGTCGAAAAAGGACATTAATTTGATGAATTTCTTGCGGATCAAATTGGGGAACGGAGAATCTACATTGTTCTAGGAAGACGTTTGGCGTGAAGGAGGAAAATTAAAAGATAGATTCCCTTGAGCTTATGCTCTCGAATCATGCAAAACGATTACGGTCGGGAGTAAATTAGTGCAGCCTAATTTAACTTACTCATTTCGCAGAACACGGAGAGGAGGTGCTCAGCAAACCCAAATTGATGAGCTTGCCGCTTTGATGCAGCCTGTTACTTTATCACCTATTTCGGATCGATGGACATGGACGTTGAATAGCTCAGGTGAGTTTTCGGTGGCGTCGGTTAGGAACTTGATCGATGTTAAAATGTTTCCGGAGGGTGATCATAAGACCAGATGGATTCGTTATGTGCCAATTAAGGTTAATACTCATGCTTGGAAGGTAATGACGAATTCTTTGCCTACTAGATTCAACATTTCGAGACGCGGTATTGGCATTGATTCCATCACGTACGCAAACTGTGATATGGGGATAGAGACAACTAGTCATTTGTTCTTTACATGTGACATGGCTCAACAAGTTGCTCGGTTAATTACTCGATGGTGGGACGTTCCAGATTTGGAGATGGATTCGTATGGAAGCTAGAAGATTTGGATGGTTAATCTTTGAATGCAGTCTAAGAATAAAAAGATGCTAGTAGGTGTGTTCTATGTGATGTGGTGGCTTTTATGGGCTTTTCGAAATAAGAAGATTTTTGAGGACAAGGCTCCGTCTAAGGCGATGTTTTTTGATGATGTTATTTGTAAATCTTTTTATTGGTGTTGTTTTAGGAGTAAAGCCTCGTTTAGTTGGAACGATTGGCTTAAGAACTCATCCCTCATTTCTTTGTAATTGCTAGCTTCTTGCTAGTTTCTTAATAAAATCGCCGTTCCAAAAAAAAATCATTACTTTAGGTCACATATTCCGTAATTAGTTTAAGTTTCGGATCCTACACTTTTTAAAATTTATTAAACCGTGACCTTGATACCCACTCAACCGGTTAACCCTTAGATTTTATCCAAGGAGATGCAATGCGTTAACGTGTCATAATCTCACATCTATGTTCTTCACAATTTTCGTTTACCTTACTAAAACGACTTGGTGTAATGGTCTCTACCGCACAGTATATGAAAACAGAATAAACTAAATATGGGGTGATTCGTACACGAAAGATTGTGACATATCAAAAGCGTCTTATGGTGACTTGTGCTATAGTTGTGATGCTGTCGCGCGTTATGTGTAGGCTATACCTAAATCTACATCAGGTGATGTACGTATCGATAGATGAAAAAGAAATGAAACAATTTATGTTGATAAAACTACAAATACGATTACTTCAAGCTAGAAATATAACAAAACATATAAAAACGAAGAACATTATAGCATTCGATATCTAGAAGCCCATTTACAAAGACAAATTTGAGTAGCAAATTTATATGATTGATTGGATGACATCAGATACAATGAAGAACTATAAACTATTTAGCTTCATGTTTTTTGGAGATTAACAAGGCAATCTCCAGTGACCCCTCGAACCCATTCATCAAACGCTTTGATTTCTTTGTCCTCCTTCGTCATGTCGAGGAAGCATTCATTGCATGTATCAATATCTGTGGCGACAGCACTTACATCAATGTTGGCCTTTGGGATGTTATGTTTGTCAATACTTTCAATGCTCTTCTTGACACCATCAATCGCGTCCTCAAAATTGCCTTGGCATTGTTGAAGGCATGTTTTGATTGGCTTTGGCGTTTTGGGGTCTGCTAATCGTTTCTTAAGGACTAATTTGAACTCGTTGATTTTACGTTCAACTCCTTGTAGTTGTTTGCTTGCGATCTTACATTTTTCATTGGATGTGGCAACTTTCTTTTGTACACCAATTTCAGGCAACGCGAGTTCAAAAAGTTCTGATAGAGAGAGGGAGCTCTCAGATGGAGTCCCATCGGAAGAAGCGGGGGTAGGGTCAGGGGGAGATTTATGGGCGAAACTCGTTTCAGCCCATAATGCAAAGAAGAAAAATACAAATAGCGAAATATGAGACAACGTTAATTTTCTAATTGCCATTCTCTCTGATCTCTCCTTAGTTTACGATACTAATATCGACAACGGGATGATTGAATAGGTGCTAAGGTTATATGGAGGGGTAAAGGCTGGATTATTGGGGGTTCTATTAATATTTCTAAGGATTGGTAATTCTTATTTATAGACAAAACTTTCTACAAATGGAAAGGCAACAGTTAAAGGTATGAGGTTGAGGTTCTTTTTCTTCTAAACCATGAAAGAAACAACATTATATTAAGTTAAATTATATGTATTTAGCTTTTATAAATTTATGGTCAGCATTAACTAGATATAAGCCTCTCATAGATTTCACCTGATAATGCTTTTTTTTGTTTTAAAGTGGATAACCAAACACACCAATTCAACTCTGCTGCAAGCCAAATAAAGCGCCGTGCCTTTTCTTCTATAGGAATACAGTCTCTTGGCGAAACTAAACCTGTTTTACAAATTTTATAGATTCAACTTATGCATTCGACAAACCCCAACTAAATATAGATTTGGTACACTGAACTGTACGTATACCACCTAATGGGTCATATTAGTCGATTGTGACAAACATACTGTCATACTTCTATGTTAATGTCCTGAAGTCAAGGCCGGTAAATTTTGATAACCACCATGAATGGCAGTGCTCGGCACAAGCAGCATCTGAGGTCAATTGGTATGGTCTAATATAACGCATCCTATAGTGTATATAAACACTATGCTATTGACTGCATGTCTGCATCTATCACTGCACCTAAGGTTGTGTAATGCTAGCAGCGCACATTTTTATCTAAGCGCAAATTACTCATTGCCAGGGCCGGCTTTAAGGGTGTGCAAGGTGGGCGACCGCATAGGGCCCCAAAAATTTTAGGGGCACCAAAATTTATCCCGTTAACAATTATATGCATTATTTCTTAAAAACGATGACACTTTATATATAACGTTTCTTATCGCAGGGCCTCATTATGTAATTTCGCTCAGGGCCTTTTAAAATTTCATAAATTTAGAGACGGCCCTGATCCGCAAGGCTTATGTAGATGTAATTCTCACTAGTGGCCGGTGCGTGGATTTTGGGAGACCTGTGCCAATGTAACAAAATAGGCCTATCAAACAACACGATTTTAATTATATGTTATATAATATAAAAAAGTCAAATAAACATAAACATAAAAAATTGTATATAAATCAAAGGTCTCTTGGCGCAACCGTATGTGATTGACCGAATAACTTAGTGATTGTGGGTTCAAGTCTCGTTGAAGATGAAATTGAATTTGTGTGATAAGTGTCGTAGGTTGTAAACAATTGTCGTTTAAAACAATTGTATATAAAAAAATGTCTAGAGTTTATCGTAGTATTTTACTAACCACATATAAAATCTTTCTTTAACAAACATTTAAAAGCAGTTGGAACAGATCTATTTTTT
>BQNB010090726.1:0-27068 GCA_026074375.1 Tanacetum coccineum | reverse complement strand
CATGTATTAGTATTTGTAAAAATAGTATACTTGTCCAACAATTTATTAATTGCTAAAAATACTTGATTTATTATTTATATACTTACATTATATAAATAATTTAATTGTTTGATAAAATAATATTTATAAAGTTAAAAATATTTATAAATATCACTTTAGTAAAAGCATCGTATCTTTCTCGTTTTAAACACGTTTTATATGTTCTTTATGCTCCCGGCTTGGTATTAAGAAGATCTATCAAAATATTATATTTATAATATTTTAGCTACTGATGAATAGTAACTTTTACTGTTTTTGTAAAATTATATGAAATTACTTTTATATATTTAATTGTCGTAATCTTGTAAAAATCATAACTCATTCGTTATAATTCGGTTTTTAATGTTCTTTATAGATTTGGAATTCTTATGAGATGTATTTTCACAAAAATATATAAAATATTTTCCATCAGATCTGTTCAGTTTCAGATTTTTATAAAATTACTTTTATAAAATCACCTTTTATTCACTAGTACAAATCTGGGATTTCATCACACATGCTGTTTTTTGAACGGTCACACAGTCAGATATTTATGTGACTAAATGTACCAGAATAAAATAAACAGCCACACTTGAACTCATTTTGTGGGACCATTTCAGAATTTCATTGTCACACATTTGAATATTTATGTGACTAGACTTAACTGGTAATTTTTTGTTGATTATTTAGTCACTTATAATTTGGGACGTGTGACAGATACAAATAAGTTTGAAACATTAGTCACACTATATATATACATATGTGACAAATATATGTCACACAATTGAACAGTGTGACCAAAATCCATATATGGTCACATGAAGTAATTGTGTATGTGGCTAAATCATATAGTCAAGTTTGTCACACATTATTTAAAAGTGACTGCTATTTTTTGCTGAATATTTAGCCACATATGAATTTGAAATGTGTGACAACTGAAAAGTAAGTTTGAAGCATTAGTCACGATATACATTTAAAAGTGACAAATATATGTCACACACTTGAACAGTGTGACCAAATGTCATATATGGTCACACTAAACCATAGACATACATGATTAAGTGTAACCAAAATTCGATACATATGGTCACGTAAGTTAATATGTGTGTCTAAAGTTTAGTGTGTGTTTGCTTGCCAAAACCTAATGTGTATAGTCACATTTAATTGTAGCATGATCATGTGACTATAGGCTTTACAATAGTCACACCATATCACAAATGTGTATCTAAATTATGTTTATGGCCACATTATAAGGGTATTATATGTGACCAATACATTCAAAATAGTCACATTGTGAAATATTCATGTGACTATTATTTATAGCAAAATGTGAACTCAGTTATCATTAACCTTGATATTAGTCACATTGAGTGTTTGTGTGACTAAATTCAAGATGTTATATATGGTCACATGAAGTATTTATTTAGGTGTCTAAATCATAGAGTCATATTTTGTCACACATTATTTAAGTGTAGTCACAATTCGATACATATGGTCACACATTTCTGATAACTTATGTAATTTTGAGGGGTTAGATATGGGATTTTATAGTCTATCTAGTTTGAGTCTAATTTGATATTCACTGCATGAATTGAGTTCAGACTATTAGTTTGAGTCTAATTTGATGTTGAACCCAATCCTAGATCGATTCCTTAGCTTGTAAAGAGTATGTTACCTTGGATAAATCCAAACTAACAATGATAGAAACTTTGTTAATACTAAAGAGTATGCGGAATCTACTCTTCAATACTTTAGAAGAATCAATGAAACAGTAACAATGAATGAACAATAAGAATAACAAAAAGCTCCAATATATTAATACGATCACTCTTAATAGTGATAGGGTTTACAAACAACCTTGAAGCTCTAACTATGAATTCAACTATATGAATGAGATCTCTATTTGATACGTGCTAAACTAGATACCCTAGGGTCTCCTTTTATACACCAAGGAACCCTAATAGGTTTACAAAACGTATTACTAATCAAAGCTTATCTCTTCCTATTCGATCTCATCCATAACTGATAAGCAGTACTAACTGATACATAACAGCACTAACTTATACAAAATAGTACTAACATACTAACAGTACTAACTTACAAAGACAGTATTAATATTTACTCTAACAGCACTAACTACTTGGAGTAAATTCTTCAAAACTTCAGCAGCAGCAAAATCTTCAACTAGCAGCACTAATCTTTAACTGACAGTAGTAACTCTGAACCAACAGCAGAAACTCCAAAACTAATATGAAGCCTTTAAATCCCAACAATCCCCCCTAAACTTGATATTTACCTTGTCAATCATCAAGTTTCTTCATATGCAACATCTTGATCATGAGGAGGATGTATCCAAACACATCTTTACTTCACATTTCATCTATCTGCTTCTGAATAAACCTAAGTAAGTCAAAAGCAGCTTCACTTTCAGATTCAGCTGTCAATCTCAAAACTAACATCTTCTCAAGAGTTTCTTTTGTAAGTGGATACTTTCTTTCTGCTAGCATGTGAAACTCAGTACCATCTTCTAGCATCAAAATATGAACTCTACAGTTTTCATACAAATTCCAGCTTTTGAGAATCCAATATTCTTGATTCTTCCAAAGTTCATCAACTGCATTTGCCTCAAACATAGTCTTTAAGGCACCCCACAGAATTAGATCAATTCCCTCAGGAGTTGTTGTTTTAAATCTCTACATCACTAGACTATGTAACTCAAGCAAGTCCATCCTATCAAACCTTGAAACCATTTCAGTGAAAGTCTTGATATATTGTAAAGACCCTGAATCTCTTTAAAATCTCTATGCTTCAATTGAGCATGAGTAAACCTACCTGTATTCTTTAGATAAGTCATCATTAGGTTTCTTAACTGTGACTTTATAGGTGGTTTGCTCCTGATAGCCTCATCTCTTTCTACTACCAACTGTTTCTTCCTATTCTTAATGAATTCTGCTAGCATTCTTGCCCTCTCTTCAACTGTGTACTTTTCATGCTCTTCAAGAGTCATTCTAGCAGATAATTCTTGATCAGCATCAATCTGTGCTTGAACAACATCATATACTTCAGCAAGAGCAGCCATAAAAGATTCTTCTTGTCTTTTGGCTTCTTCTTCCAGTTGAACCTGAATCTTATCATGAAGATCTTTAGCAACTTGTTCATCATGTGCAGATAGATCCTTTATTTTCACTGGCTTTTCAGATTCAATCATTATTGCTTTGCCTTCGGAAGAACTTAAGAATAAAACTATTGTTTTCTGTGTAACTGAAGGCTCTTGAATAGTAATCCCTTTAGCCTTTGGTTTTGTAGTTGTAACTGTTGTAGTAGAGTATAAAATAGGGACAATTGTAACCACTTTAGGCTTAGAAGTCTTCAATTCAGCTAATGCTTTAGCCATTGTCATGTCATTATCTGTTAATTCTTTAGCAGCAGCACTAACAGGCTTAGCAGCAGTAATAGTTACACTATCAGTAGTAACTAGTGAACTAACAGTAGTAACTGCAAGCTCAGCAACACTAACTTCAACATCAAGAGCAGTACTAACACCATTTCTGCTGGCTTCACAACTACTTCTTCACCACCAAGATCAGCAGTTGTATCAAAAATCAGATCATCATCCAGCCTCTGAGTCTCATCCACCAAAGAAATCTCAGCATCAGCATCAATATCAGAAATCATCCCCCCCCCTATTTGGATGCATTTTCCTCAGCACCTAAACTAGCTTCCTCTAAAGATTCCACTCTGGTTGCAGAACCAATCTTTCTTAATCTTCTGAGAACTGAGGGTTTTGACTTTCTCCTTTTCTATAGCTTTTCAACCCTCTTCTTCAAACTTAATTTTAGTAGCTTGAGCAAGCTTGTCCTTCTCCAAAGCATCAACCTTCCTCTGCAAACTTGTACACAAAGCCATCAATTCAGCTAGTTGCAGAGTACCCTCTTCAGTTCTAGGTGAGCTAACACCAGTGAGAGGTAAATCATGGGGTGATGAGTGAGTAGGTTCTTATTCAGGGGAATCATGAGGTGTAGATGGCTGGTCTTGTGGTTCAGATGTGGAAGGAGAAATTGTAGTAGCTGGTTTCTCTTCATCAACAGGCATGTCAACATCTTCATCTGCTTGAGTTTGAGGTTGAACCAGCATAGTGTTAAATAAAGGAGTCTCATTCCCAGAAAATCCTTTACTAACTCTCCTTATATTTGCAAACACCTTCTGAGTGAGAGCAGGGGATTATACTTTGTGTGATGGCTGGTCATATCATCCACTTGATTGTCCAAAAATACTTGAATAAACCGTGGATACATTAGAAACTTGGCTGAACTGTCCATATTTTTGACCATGCTGTAAAAAATATACTTTGAAAAATTGAATTTTCTGCCTATGGCTAGGCAGATGATAGTAGAGGCCATGGTACTGCTAAATTCATTCCATGCAGTCCTCTTGGCACTCAGGCATTGTATAAGGGTGTGGATTAGAAACTTCTATTGTGGAGCAAAGAAGGCCTTGTAGAATGTCAGCTTTGGTGGAGGTTTTTCATACCCTATTCTGGCAAGTTCTTCAAAAATCTCATTATTTGGTAGACATTAAACCCCTTTAGCATCTTCCAGATGAAGATCTCTTCTTATGATTGCTTCTGAAACAAACACCTTTTTGCCATCAATTAGGGCTTGTAACTGAACCACGCCAGTTACTGTCTTTACTTTGGCCGTAGACCAAAATTGCTTGATACATGACACATATATGGTAGGATTAACGGTTAAAGCATATCTGATTGTACTTGCGTTGAGAAAATCCAAGATTTGATCAAACCCTTCACTAGCATCTGATTTGGACAGATATGCGACCATGTTATGAGTGTCAGCGAATGTTAGAGTTGCCATTGGTGCTGGGTTTTAATGATGATTGATGAAATTAAGCTAGGGTTTATGATTAGAGAGAGTATGTAAGTATGAAATCGATCAAGTGAATGATTTAAACCCTTAATCAAACAGTTATATGAAACGTCTCTCAGCAGTAGTAACTTAAACCCAGCAGTGGTAATATATTCACTAGCAGTACTAACTATGTACTTGTAGTAGTAATATTTTTATATAAGCAGTACTAACCACTTGGTATATTTTCCTTGAAGATTATCAGCAGCACTATTTTCCTTGCAGTAGTAATATTTTTACACGAGCAGTAATTCCCCAGAAACTTCACTTGATTTGCCGGCCGACAATGGCTTTCCGTCCTCATTTTCATTGGTTACATGTTTATCAGGTAGGATACCAATAGTTTTCATGGTTTTATGACATTCGCTAAAAAACTCTATTGTTTCTTTTACGACCTCTGGTCTATTTCTGTTTCGCACATGTCCTTTAATAACCTTCATACATTTTTCAAAGGGATACATCAACCGAAAGCATATAGGACCACATAATTTTACCTCCCTAGTTAGGTGAACAGTCAAGTGTATCGTAATATCAAAAAATGACGGAGGAAAGAACTTCTCGAGTATGCAAAGTGTCACAACAAGTTCCAATTGAATCTTATCTAGTTCTTGCAAGCTGATTTCTTTCCTACATATAAATTTGAAGAAGAAGCAAAACCTGATAATAGCATATCGTATGGGTGGGTGCATGATTAAACGTATAGCAATGGGCAAAAACTCTTGCATTAGCATGTGATAGTCAAGCGGTTTAAGGCCAATGAGCTTCCTATCCTTTAGGCTGACCAAACTAGATAAATTTGAACAATAGCCTTGTGGTACCCTGATGTTGGATAACGTTTCACAAAAGATGTCTTTTTTAGCATTCGTTAATGTGTAACCTGCTGGAGGTAGTGCTATTTTGTCTTCATCTTGCATAGCAAACAACTCTGGTTTTACCCCCAACTCAGCCAGATCCAATCAAGCATTTAATCTATCTTTCGTCTTTCCTGGAACATGTAGCAGAGTTTTGACTATACTCTCAGCAACATTCTTTTCTATATGCATAAAATCAATACAATGTGGAACAATACGTGCTAAACTAGATACCCTAGGGTCTCATTTTATACACCAAGGAACCCTAATAGGTTTACAAAACGTATTACTAATCAAAGCTTATCTCTTCCTATTCGATCTCATCCATAACTGATAAGCAGTACTAACTGATACATAACATCACTAACTTATACAAAACAGTACTAACATACTAACAATACTAACTTACAAAGACAATATTAATTATTTATTAACAACCACTTAACTTCTGGAGTAAATTCTTTATAACTTCTTAAGCTCCGCAGCATATATCTTCACCTAGCAGCACTACTCTTTATATGACAAGTAGTAACTCTGAACCAACAGCAGAAACTCCAAAACTAATATGAAGCCTTTAAATCCCAACAATCCCCCCCTAAACTTGATATTTACCTTGTCAATCATCAAGTTTCTTCATATGCAACATCTTGATCATGAGGAGGATGTATCCAAACACATCTTTACTTCACATTTCATCTATCTGCTTCTGAATAAACCTAAGTAAGTCAAAAGCAGCTTCACTTTCAGATTCAGCTGTCAATCTCAAACTAACAATCTTCTTTAAGAGTTTCTTTTTATAAGGTGGATACTTTCTTTCTGCTAGCATGTGAAACTCAGTACCATCTTTTGCATCCAATTGAAAAACTCCATAGTTTTCATTAACAAATTCCAACCTTTAAGAATCCAATGTTTTGATTCTTCCAGAGTTCATCAACTGCATTTGCCTCAAACATAGTCTTTAAGTCACCCCACAGAATTAGATCAATTCCCTCGGGAGTTGTTGTTTCAAATCTCTGCATCACTAGACTATGTAACTCAAGAAAGTCCATCCTATCAAACCTTGAAACCATTTCAGTGAAAGTCTTGATATATCTTAAACTTCCATCAGCTCTAAAAAATATGTAATAGTCATGAGGTTCTCCATATTCCATCTCTTTATGATAAAATAACAATTTAATACCTCTTGTCAAGAACTTCATAATTAATTACTTCTTTTTCATTAGGAACTATACTCAGAAAAGTTTTTAGTTGTTCTTCCTCTTTAAGATCAACATCAGTCTTTTGATTTTTAGAGCTCCTCTTCATCCTAATCCTTTTCTTTCTCTTATTTATACTGTCCACATCTTTATTACTACTTTCCTCTTCAGCTTTAGTGTTCAGGTCTTTAATCCTCCTTTCATCTTCTTCAGATCCAATAGGAACAAAAGTATCTACCAGCTCTTTTTCCTTTTTGTAAAGACCCTGAATCTCTTCAAAATCTCTATGCTTCAGTTGGGCATGAGTAAACCTACCTGTATTCTTTAGATAAGTCATCATTAGGTTTCTTAACTGTGACTTTGTAGGTGGTTTGCTCCTGATAGCCTTGGCTCTTTCTACTGCCAACTATTTCTTCCTATTCTTAATGAATTCTGCTAGCATTCTTTCCCTCTCTTCAACTGTGTACTTTTCATGCTCTTCAAGAGTCATTCTAGCAGCTAATTCCTGATCAACATCAATCTGTGCTTGAACAACATCATATAATTCAGCAAGAGCAACCATAGAAGCTTCTTCTTGTCTTTTGGCTTCTTCTTCCAGTTCAACCTGAATCTTATCATGAAGATCTTTAGCAACTTGTTCATCATATATAGATAGATCCTTTATTTTCACTAGCTTTTCATATTCAATCATTATTGCTTTGTCTTTAGAAGAACTTATGAATAAAACTGTTGTTTTCTGTGTAACTGAAGGCTCTTGAATAGTAATCCCTTTAGCCTTTGGTTTTGTAGTTATAACTGTTGTAGCAGAGTTTAAAATAGGGACAGTTATAACCACTTTAGGCTTAGAAGTCTTCAATTCAGTCAATGCTTCAGCCATTATCATGTCATTATCTGTTAATTCCTTAGCAACAACACTAACAGGCTCAACAGCAGTAATAGTTACACTATTAGTAGTAACCAGTGAACTAACAGTAGTAACTGCAGGCTCAACAACACTTACTTTAACATCAAGAACATCACTAACACCAGTTTTTGCTGGCTTCACAACTACTTCTTCACCACCAAGATCAGCAGTTGTATCAAAAATCAAACCATCATCCAGCCTCTGAGTCTCATCCACTAAAGAAATCTCAGCATCAGCATCAGTATCAGAAATCATCCCCCTCTGTTTGGATGCATTCTCCTTAGTACCTAAACTAGCTTCCTCTGAAGATTCCACTCTGGTTGCAGAACCAATCTTTCTTAATCTTCTGAGAACTGAGGGTTTTGACTTTCTCATTTTCTCTAGCTTTTCAACCCTCTTCTTCAAACTTAAAATTTCAGTAGCTTGAGCAAGCTTATCCTTCTCTAAAGCATCAACCTTTCTCTGCAAACTTGTACACAAAGCCATCAATTCAAATAGTTACAGACTACCCTCTTCACTTCTAGGTGGGTTAACACCAGTAAGAGGTGAATCATGGGGTAATGAGTGAGTAGGTTCTTGTTCAGGGGAATCATGAGGTGTGGATGGCTGGTTTTGTGGTTTAGATATGGAAGGAGCACTTGTGATGGCTGGCTTCTCTTCATCAACAGGCATCTCAACATCTTCATCTGCTTGAGTTTGAGGTTGAACCAGCATAGTGTCAAATAAAGGAGTCTCATTCCCAAAAAATCCTTTACTAACTCTGGTCATATTTGTAAACACCTTCTGAGTAAGAGCAGTGGATGTATACTTTATGTGATGGCTGGTCATATCATCCACTTGATTGTCCAAAAATACTTGTATAAACCGTGGATACATCAGAAACTTGGCTGAACTATCCACATTTCTGACCATGCTGTCAAAATAATACTTTGAAAAATTGAATTTTCTGCCTGTGGCTAGGCAGATGACATCAGAAGCCATGGTACTGCTAAATTCATTCCTTGCAGTCCTCTTGGCACTCAGGCATTGTATAAGGGTGTGGATTAGAAACTTCCATTATGGAGCAAAGAAGGCCTTGTAGAATATGAGCTTTTGTGGAGGTTTTTCATACCCCATTCTGGCAAGTTCTTTAAAAATCTCATTATTTGGCAGACATTTAACCCTTTCAACATCTTCTAGATGAAGATCTCTTCTTATGATTGCTTCTAAAACAAACACCTTTTTGCCATCAATTAGGGCTTGTAACTGAACCACGCCATTTACTGTCTTTACTTTGGCCGTAGACCAAATTGCTTCATACATGACACATATATGGTAGGATTAACGGTTAAAGCATATCTGATTGTACTTGCATTGAGAAAATCCAAGATTTGATCAAACCCTTCACTAGCATCTGATTTGGACAGATATGCGACCATGTTATGAGTGTCAGCGAACGTTAGAGGTGCCATTGGTGCTGGGTTTTGATGATGATTGATGAAATTGAGTTAGGGTTTATGATTAATACCGAAAGCATGATAAACTTTCTTTTCATACACAACCATGGAGGAAGGTTATATATGATAGATAAAACTGGCCATACACTGTGATGCCTAGTTCCTGAGTTGACGTCAACCCCATCAGCCGATATTCCTAGCCGTAGATTTCTCGGATCTTAGCAATTTCAGGGATTTTTCCATCTATGGTACGCCATGCCTGTGAATCTACGGGGTGACAAAAAACACCATCTGTTATCCTCCTTGTTGCGTGCCATCTTAGATCTTCTGAAATACTTTCTAACTTAAAGAGTCGTTGCAGTCTTGGTATAATTGGAAAGTACCACATTACCTTTGCCGGAATGTTTTTGTACACTTTATGTGTCTTATTATCCACCTTCCATCTTGATATCCCACAAGTTGGACAAACAATAAACTCCTTGTTAGCCTTCCAGTAAAGAATGCAATTGTTGCTACATACATGTATCTTTTTGTATCCTGATCCTATCATTCTCATTAGTTTTTTGGCCTGATAAGTTTTTTTAACCATTTCATTACCAGCAGGTAGCATCTTTTTTTAACAATCCTAGTAATTCAGTAAAGAACTTATCAGAAGCTCCATACTTACCCTTTAAGTTGAGTAGTTTAACTATTGCGGACAACTTTGTGAAGTCAGGACATCCTTTGTAAAGTAGCTTCTCCGCGTCTAATAATATTTCTTGAAACTTGGCAAGGTCATCCTCATCAAAACTTTCTTTTGTAGCATTAACCATTTCTACTGTTGCTGGGCCATCTGTTGGAATTTCTAAACCAAAATCCATGTCGAAATCCGTGTCGTCAAAAAACTCTGTTGTAGCATTAACAGGTTTTGGGCAGTTGTTGCTTGGTCATCCTTTTCTCCATGTTTATCCCATTTTATGTAGCTTAGATCAATCCCGTATTTGAATAAATGGAATTGCACTTCCTCCACTTTATGCTCTATGTGGTTTAAACATGTGGTACACGGACATGGCATCATAAGTTGTTGTTTATTACCTCGTGGGTCGATGTTCCTCATCTTCTGCAAGTTGTGTACTGCATACTTAATAAACGCTTCTACTCCATCAATATATTGTTTCTTGGTCCTACTAGTTCTCATCCAAGACTTGTCCATGCTATTGTTGAGGTCAAATGGTAACGTATATATCCTACAAGTCACAAATTAAACCAATATAAGCATCAAAGCATTTGTGTATAATTACAATGGACAGTGGGCAGTGTAGTGGTACTCAAAATTCCCTTTGATCACAATGACTATGTCAAAACAACCCATTAACCCAAACAGTGCCTTATTTCCAGTTGCAACCTCACAAAAAATGATACTCATGTTCCATGGTGGAAGCTTATATGGTATTTACTGCTGCTAAGTGTTTCCCACTATGAGATTATCAGAACTACTACCTGATATACAACACAGATGCTTTTCTATTATGTTGTTTGTCTCATTATTCTAAAAATGACCAAAGTATACACAACCAAACAAGATACCACTTAATGTATAACAAATAAAATTGACAATGAAAAGTAAGCATAAGTTAACATTACCACATAATGATTTCCTAATTCAAAAAAGTACCTAATTTAGATCTAAATGAACCTCCCTCCGTTGTTGATGGCCGGACCGGCGACTGGTGGATGGTGACTGGTGGCTGTGATTGGTGACTGGTGATTGGTGAGAAATGTGAGAAACTTGGGTGGAGATGGAGATGGGTGGAGGGAGAATTTGAAATTTGCTAAAAAAATATAGGGGCGTTTTAAAAATTTTAGGGAAGGAAATACTTTTAAATTATGGGGGGCTTTTTAAAAATTTTGGGGAGGGAAATACCAAAATTTTTGGGGAGGGAAATACCAAAAAGGAAGCCACAGGTATCGAACCTGTGACCTCCCCTTCACACCAAGACCTCAACCATCTCCGCCCTTGGGTCTTTTTCAATTATACCTTGTTTTGTATTCCTCTTATAGACTATCTGTTTTGAGCTTATTTGCTATAATAATTAGTTTTACAAAAATAAGTTTTAAGATTTTGTATTTTTAGTTTTAAAAGTTTTTAAATAATTTTCAAATTAGTTTTTAAATTACTAATTAAGTTTGAATTTTTCAAATTAGCTTTATTGTTTTAATACTTGTTTTAGGTTTTTAATGTGCCTTGATTTTCTTGATTTACGGGAAGGCGGTCAGTGAAGCAAATCATGCATGATGTCATCATTTTTATTGTTCTTCTTATAGTATTAACATTCAAAAAACAATCAAAAATACTAAAGATGTTATGAAATCTAAACTTGTATATTGTGTTCTAGGTTTCACACTACGAGGTTTGTAGGTGACTTTCCATTAACCCATACATGCTCTAGCTATATATGCATGACCGATGATTATGGCTAATTTATATGGGTTCTGTGCATTAGGATATCACTTGGTCACATTATTAAGGGTATTGACATCATAGGGTCAATATGCATTGGGTTGTAGTTGCGCTTAGAGTGTCATGTTACGACACATCCATGACTGGTGACAATGGGTAATTAACATGGGTCATGGGTCATGTGCTTTGGGTTGTTAGTGGGCTTTATATTGTATTGGAACATGCATGACCGGTGTTTATGGTAATTCATATAGGCATGGGTCATGGCATTAGGATATCACTAGTCACATTTATTAAATTTTTTTAAATTTGTATTAGTAGATGTTTGGTAGGAATCAATTGGTACTTATGACTATTGGAATGAGTTAACATGTAAGATTACCACTTTTTAATATGTTAATTGTATAAATTTTAGTATTTAAAATTAAATTTAAACTTGTTAATTAAACATATAGTGACTCATTCCTTTTTATTATAAAAGATTAAATCTTAATTGAGCGCCAAGTTAATAACGCAATGTAAATTATCAATAATTTCAAAAAATTTAAACTTTTAAATTTCAAATCTGAATATGGACGATTTATTTCCTAATTATTTCAGCAAAAATTTAAACTTTATAAAAAATATAAAAAATTTGAGAAATTGCAGCCAAAAATTTTAAAATCACATATGAATATGGACGGTTTATTTTCCTAATTTTAGCAAAAACACTTTTTCATCTCTCCAAAAAAAAGGCTGCAACCAAAACAGAACAATAACATCTCTTTTTACACCATTAATTACCACTTTTACTTATTTTCTTTTACACATTGCGGCTGAAGAATCATGGAAACTGAAGCCATTGATAATCAGGCCAATTTGGTTAATTATGATAATGAAAATGAATATGAAATTAAAGATTTAGGATATGAATCAGAGGAGTATACTGAGGATGCGCATGAGGATGATGAAAACAACCATTCAAATGGTTATGCTAAGAGGGGCATAACCAGGTTATGCAAGTTTCGCAGGGAATATGGAAAACCCGGTGGAGTAAAGCTCAGTGTAACCTTCGATGCATTGAATAGGATATCAGGAAAACACAGAGCATTGTTTTCGAGTTTTTTAGGAGACATGGTTCGTGAGCATATAGGTTTGCAGATTCTATCCTGGAAGAAGGTGGGTCCAGAAGCAAGAAATAAACTATGGGATGAAATCACGGTACACATATACTATTTTTGAACCCAGTACTACATAAGTTTATCTCTGCATTTACATTATGTGCAACTAATTAATTCACAACATTGTGTTAATCTTTGCAGCGATACTTTGATGTTGACTTGACGGTCAGAAAGCTGGTAATGAATCGTCTTGGTCAACTTCTAAGGAATTTTAGAAGGAAACTGAGACAAACATACATATTGCCTAACCAAGATACACCTTCAAAGCTAAATGAAGTCCCGGCGAAGTATTCTGCAATTTTAAAAGCCGAAGATTGGGTCAATTTGTAACTACCACGGCCAACAAGTAATACAAGTTATATTAGTCATTTTATTTAAGTCCATATATCTTTCATAATTTTGTGTTTCCATATATATTAGTTCTATACTAGCAGCATTACTACATCTAAACGCCTTTGATTTTGTGTTGCAGGGGAAATTGCTAAAGTAAAATGGCGGTTCCAAGTGTGTTTTTCTCATACAATGGACAAGGTGATTCGCACATGTGAAAGATCAAATCATAAGATTACACATTTGCACATATGCATTTCATAGACATTGTTATATCGGTTTAACTTACATTGTGTATGTATTTGATTGTTTTAAGATTGAAAAAAAGGAAAATTGAAAAACAAGATAAAGAACCCACCATGGTTACCCTGTGGTTGAAAGGAAGGGTAAACAAAGACGGAGATTATCCAGATGATGAGATTAGTTCGTGGAGATAAAATTGTATGTTGTCTGCAATTTTTTTTATTATGTTCAATTTCGTATAATAACCTATTTCCCATATTGTGTGTATAGAAAGAAACTGAGGACAAGATCAGAGAAGGAACCTTGCAGCTAGATCAAGGCACTGATGCCATGACACTTGTATTAGGTAAGGAAAAGGGAGGTTATGCAAGAGGAGTGGGAAGTAGAGTGACATACAAGAGGTATTTTGATCTTCCACGAAGCAAACAAGCAGCTGATGAAAGAATTTTGTTACTAGAAAGTCAACTTGATGCTGCGAGACGTGAACGTGAAGAGAAAGAACTATTAATCAAGAGTATGTCCAGCAAGATGTCACAGACAGAGGGAATGGTGACTAAACTAAAAAATCAGTTGGCTGCACAAGGGGGGCAGTTGCAGTCAACGCCAACTCAATTGACACCACTAGATGTAAGACATTTTTTATGTTGTTAACAATTTCATTTTCTAATTAACTTAATTAACGCTCACAGCACTGATCCTATAGATAGCAGGTACATCTGACCTAATACCCTAGGACCTCCTATTATACACCAAGGAGACCTAATGGGCTTACAATAAGTTTCCATCCAATTCTAATCTTTTCCTAATATAATTCATGCATATCTAAGAAGCAGTAATAACACAACAGTACTAGCTTATATCTAATAGTCTTAACTCAGAGCAACATTAATATACTAACATTTGCATCTAACACTAGCAATACTAATATTTGTACTAGTAGCACTAATGACTTGGTATATTTTCTTCAGTCTTCAACCAGCAGTCTTAACCATAACCAACAGTAGTATCATCAGCAGTACTAAGAATCCTTTTAATCCCAACACATTTCTTAATTTATATTGCAGGTGTCTCCGGTGGAAATTCATCCAATAAATAGCAGTGCTGATGAGGAGGGCGGAACAACTGTTCTTGGATGTGATCAGAATGATGCGAGCATTCGGAAGGAAATGCAAAAAAGGGTAAGTAATTAATAAAACACCCCCTGTGATTTTTGAATTCTACATACATGTCTTATATATTTACCGTGTTTTATATGCATACAGGAAACTGTTAAATCTGTGGGAGCTAAGAGAACGACTAGATCAATCCGAAAGGATTCTTCAAGTCAAGATTCACAATCCAAAGAAAATGTGTCGGTACTACCACAAGTATGTATTTCAACATGTTCATATATTCTTTTGTTTAATTAATTTCTGATACATACATGCAACAAATCATTTTTTAGGCAATAAAGTGCAGACTGTGGCACTTAAAGAAAACAACTATTATTGCTGAGGGTACCGTATATAAGAGTGATGGGAAAATAATGCTTCATAACAAAGCACTCCCAAAGGATTGCTACAAAGTGTCAATTGTAAATCTTCTAGTGATGATACTTTTTATACCGGATGTAGGAAGTAACGGTTGCACAACAGTTTTGGATGCAGTAGGTGGTTTTGTTGCATGGCCAAAGAATCAAGTTGTTTTTTATCCAAAGGTACATACATGTGTTTTATGAACCTACATATATATAATTCTTCATATTTAATTCAGTGTTTGATACACGCGGCTTTTGTTTCCTGCAGGCAACACCACCAAGTACCATACAAATGATCACTGTTGAGAACAAAACTGCACCTAAAGTACCAACGAAGCGCAAAAACTTCTATGTCTCTTGTAATGCCATACAAAAGGAAGCTAATAACAAGAGGAGTTAGAAGGCCTTAGTTTATTGAGAAGTTTAGTATAGACGACATTACAATTTTATATTGGTTCAGTTATACACATTCCAGTTTTATTATATTTAAATTTATTTTGATATATATATTTGATTTTGTTTTGATATATATTGATTTCTTTAAATGTGATAAAAGATGCATTGTCACAATTGTCTAACACTTTTGGGTCATTGTTTGATTAATTCTTTGTGTGATAAATATTACAAAAGGCCACACCTAACATATTATTCATTGTGGCATTGGATGATCATAGTCACACAAAATACACATTTATTCATTTAAACACCATATGGTCAACTTATTAACACTTTTAGGTACTTTATACTTAATTATGTGTGGTTATGACAAATACCAAAACAAAACATCTGTTTGTGTGACTAAATATTACAAAAGGCCACACTAACATAAAATTCATGTGACTATTGGATGATCAATAGTCACACAAACAAAATTTCTTTAATTTAAACACCATATGGTCACACTTATTAACACTTTTGGCCACTTTATGCTTAATTGTATGTGACTAAACACCAAAAGAACATGCTTTGTGAGACTAAATATTACAAATGGTCACACACATATTAAAATTATGTGGCATTGGATGATAATAGTCACACAAAAATACACATTTCTTAAATTTAAACACCATGTGATCCCTTATTAACACTTTTGCTACTTTATGCTTAATTCTAGGTGACTAACTACCAAAACAAACATGCTTTGTGTGAACTAAATATTACAAAAGGCCTCACTAACATAAAATTATGTGACCATTGGTGATCATAGTCATACAAAAATACACATTTCTTCAATTTAAACACCATATGGTCACACTTATTAACACTTTTGGCCACTTTATGCTTAATTGTATGTGACTAAACACCCAAAAGAAACATGACTTGTGTGACTAAATATTACAAATGGCCACACAAACATAATATTCATGTGGCCATTGGATGATCAATAGTCACACAAAATACACATTTCTTCACTTTAAACAGCATATGGTCACTCACATTATTACACTTTTGGGTCAGCTTTATTGCTTAGTTAGGGATGTGACTAATTACCCAAAAAACAAATTGCTTTGTGTGACTAATATATTACAATAAGGCCACACAAACATAAAATTCATGTGGCTTTGGATGGATCATTTTTTTTTTTTTTTTTTTTTTCTTTTTTTTTTTTTTTATTTTTTTTTTTTTTTTTTTTATTTTTTTTTTTAATAGTCTCACAAAAAACACATTTATTAACTTTAAACACCATATGGTCAATTATTAACACTTTTGGCTACTTTACGCTTAATGATGTGTTACTAATTACCAAAACATACATATTTGTGTGACTAAATATTACAAAAGGCCACACTAACATAAAATTCATGTGACCATTGGATGATCAATAGTCACACAAAATACACATTTCTTTAATTTAAACACCATATGGTCACACTTATTAACACTTTTGGCCACTTTATGCTTAATTGTATGTGACTAAACACCCAAAAGAAACATGCTTTGTGAGACTAAATATTACAAATGGCCACACAAACATAAAATTCATGTGGCCATTGGATGATCAATAGTCACACAAAATACACATTTCTTCACTTTAAACACCATATGGTCACACTTATTAACACTTTTGGCTACTTTATGCTTAATTATATGTGACTAAATACCCAAAACAAACATGCTTTGTGTGACTAATAGTACAACTGCACACTAACATAAAATTCATGGTGACATTGGATGACAATAGTCACACAAAATACACATTTCTTCAATATAAACACTCATATGGTCCACTCTTATATAACACTTTTGGTCACTTTTATGCTAGTTGTAGGTGACTAAATACCCAAAACAAACATGCTTTATGTGGCTAAATATTACAAAAGGTCACACAAACATAAAATTCATGTGGCCATTTGATGATCAATAGTCACACAAAATACACATTCTTTTACTTTACACAACCTATGGTCACACTATCTAACCACTTTTAGCCTCTTGATGTTTATATAGGTGATAAATATACAAAAAAAACATGCTTTGTTGGTTGTACATTGTTTACGGTCACTAAATTGTACCTATTTAGTCACACAAAAAACGTAGATAAGGACACTGAAGCTTCCTTATGTGTGACTAACTCGAATACGTAACCGTAGGTGACCTACGGCTGTGCAACCTTTTGTCACACATGAAACTTTTCGCGTGTGTGACTATATGTATATAGTCACACATTTTAGGTGTGACCAATACCACTTTTTGTACTAGTGTTATACATATCCTTTACTAAAATATCTTATACAAATCATATAAGCAATACTAACTAACTCAGTAGTACTAACTTCTTTACTAGCAGCATTAACTCCCCAGCAGTATTAACTTTGTACTAACAGTAGTAACTTTTGTACTAGCAGTAGTAACTACTTAGCAGTTTTTCTTCTAAGTCTTTGAGCAACACTAATATGCACTAGCAGTAGTAACTTTACTCTAGCAGTAGTAACTCTTCAAGTAGTCTTAATTTCAAGTAGTAGTAACTTCCTCTAGCAGTAGTAACTTTGTACTGGTAGTTGTAACTTCATCAGCAGTCTTAAACACAGAATAATTTTCATTAAAATTCTCCAGCAGCACTAACTTTGACTGAGCAGCATTACCATCAATAAGAGCAGCAATAATACTAGCAGCATTAAGAAGGCTTTTAATCCCAATAATCCTCCCCTAAACTTGATATTCTTCTTTAAAATCATTAAGTTTCTCCATTAAAAATTCCATAATCACCAGGAGGATGCTTCCAAACACTCTATTGATTCTTAAGCTGTTTTGTGAGAAGTTTAAGAAGCTGATATGCCATTTCACTGAAATAATCAACCTGAAGCTTCTTGTTCAGCAGATCTATAATTGTAGGTAGTGTAAGGGAATATCTCTTTTCTACTAGCATGTAAATCATTCCTGATTGCAAACTCAAGCAATGCACTCCACATGAGTCAAATAGCTTCTAGCTCAAAACTTTATACCTTTGTTGCAACTTCCAGATTTCATCTTCTACATGTGGTTCAAACATTGTTTTTAAATCATTTCATAATACTAAATCCAAGTCTTCCACTCGTCTTATTGATCCATATTTAGCTTTTACCAGCTTGTACAGATCTTCCAAATCTTTCCTGGTAAAACTTTTAAGCATTTGACTAAAGACCCTGTACATTTGAGACTTTCCATCAGCTCTCACTATTTGATATCTTCTTTCTTTCTTTGTGGATCTTCCAGTCAACAATACTTAGAGACTTAGTAGCTAAAGGTACAACATCAATTGCAACCTCTTCTTCATCTGGAATGACTTCTATTAGACTTTGAAGCTCTGCTGTGTCTTTATCCTTATCCACCTTCTGCTTCTTAGTACTCTCTTGTTCTAACTCTTCTCCTACTCTCTTTAAACTACCATCCACCAACTCAGTTCTAAAATCCACAAACATGTTTACCCTTGTGAAAGCTTTGTCAAACGGTTCTTTGATAGAATCAAAGTCTTTAGATTTCAAATCTTTATGCTTCCATCCTTCCATATTCTTAAGGTAAGTAATCATGATATTCTTCTGTTGAGTTTTGGTTAAACAATGTGGCTTTTTCTTTAATTATGAACTACTCTTGTTCTTCAGCTTGCAGTCTTTCAGCCAACTAGTAATCAGCATCAACTTTTGCTTGAATTTCATCCCAAGCAATATTGGCTTCATTAATCTTTTCTTCTTTAGCTCTAGCAATTCTTTCCTCTTCATCAATCTCTGCTTGTAATTTAAGTGCAATCTCTTCATTAAGCTTGAGTTTATCTTTCTTCTTCAAAGGCTTCTTAGGTTCTACCAATATTCCTTTCCCTTTGTCCTGTGATAGAACTTTTGAAGAGATTGTTGTAGATTCACCTAGCTCTTGAAGAACAATCCCTTTTACCTTAGGTTTTGAAGTTTTTAATGCTTCAAGTGCTTGAGCCAAAGTAATTTCTTCAGTAGTTATTATAACAATTGTTGCAGCAGTACTAACTTGAGCAGCATCAACTATTTCTTCAATAACATTTTCATTTTGCCCTGCAAAAAACACCTCTTCACCATTTAAAGTATTCCCATCAAACATTTCTTTGTCAGCATCATCATTAACCAGGGTAATGTCTTCATCTTCATCAATAACATTAATCCTCCTCCCATGTTTAGATGCATCCTTACCCAAATCTTCTTCATCACCAGAGGATTCTACCCTAGCTGACAAACCAACTTTGTATAATCTTTTCAGCCCATGAGTTTTTGACCTCTTTTTATGTTCAAGTTTCTTGACCCTCCTCTTCAAGTTAGAAATTTCATTAGCTTGAGTAGTCTTTGTCTTATCCAAATCAAGAACCTTCTGTTGTAAATTGCTACATAGTTCCATCAATTCATTAAGTTTAAGTCTATCCTCATCACTTTAAAGTGTGTTACCTCTTGCGAGCAGTGAATCATTAGAAAGTTTAGTTATTCTTTCAAAACCTGTTTGGAGTAATTGTATCCCCCATTGGTTTCTTGGCGCCTGGGACCCACCATTGAACGTAGGTTCTAAGGGACTAGATTCATTAGGTGTTGCCTTGGATCGGGTCTTAGTTATGCTACCACTGTCCTGCTCTACTTCTAAGATAGAAGCAATAGTGGCAGCCCTCACCAAACTGTCACCCAACTCCTTATAGACAACCTTATCTGCTACATGTTTAGTAGACCACTAGGCTGAGGTACCTGAGTGTCCTTTCTCTTAGGCTTCTTAGGTTTTTGAGTCTTTTGAGGTTGAGATGTTAATGGTTGAATAATGGTGGGTGTGTGATGGGGATCAGTAGGCATTGCTAAACCTTCACTCAATTTTGTTTGGTTTTGTACCACCATTGTTGGAAATAAAGGTGTTACTCTACTAGAAAAAATTTACCTACCCTTCTCATATTTCCAAAAATCTTCTTAGTGTGAGAGGGTGCAATATAAATTCTGTTATGAGTTGACAGATCACCAAGTTGTTGTTCCAGAAACACTTGTACAAACCTTGGATACATTAAAAATTTGCCAAACAAATTATCCAAGTTTCTAACCATACTTTTAAAAATGTATTTTGAAAAGTTAAACTTCTGGTTTGTTGCTAAACATATAATGGCAGATGCCATAGTACTACTAAACTCATTCCATGCAGTAGTCTTTGAACTTAGGCATTGTAGAACAGTATGAATCAGAAATTTCCATTGTGGGGGAAAAGAATGGCTTATAGAAAATTAGTTTTTATGAAACTTTCTCATATCCCATCAATGCAAGTTGTTCAAAAATAGTAGAGTTTGGTAAACAATCAATACCTTTCTCATCTTCTAGTTTAAGATCTCTTCTCACAGATGCTTCAAAGATGATAACCTTCTTGCCATCTACTAGGGCATGTAACTGAACTTCCCCATTAATAGTTTTTACCACGCCAGTAGACCAAAATTGTTCAATGCAAGAGATATATATAGTGAGATTAACCGTTAATGCATATCTTATAGGTTGTGCATTCAGAAAATCCACAATTTGTTCAAACCCTTCACTTTCAGTGGGTTTAGACAAAAACGCGACCATATTGTAAGTATCTGCAAACTTTAGATTCGCCATTTGTGTTTAGCTTTGATAATGGATGATAAAATTGAGTTAGGGTTTGTAGTTAGAGAGTATTTGAAAGATTGAAATCGATTAAATGATTGATTGAAACCCTTAATCGAAGTATTTATGAGAATACCCTCAACAACATTAACTTTCACCTAGTAGTAGTAACCCAACAATAGTAAGTTTATGCCTAGCAGCATTAACATACACCTAGCAGTAGTAAGTTTATGCCTAGCAGCATTAACTTACACCCAACAGTAGTAAGTTTATGCCTAGCAGCATTAACTTACACCCAGCAATAGTAAGTTTATGCCTAGCAACATTAACTTTGAGTCACCAACATTAACTTCAATTCCATTCTAAACAGCTTTTTCATCATCAATTTAACACTTTTCTTTGCTTTTCTTGCAAAATGTTAGTCTAAAACTAAGAAAACACAAGCCATAGCAATTTTCACAATTATCACATTATTAATTATACCTAGCAGTATTAAGTATAACTAACAGTAGTAACTCAGTAGTATTAAGTATAACTAGCAGTACTAATTATACTTAACAACATAAACTTTTAATGACATGATTAACAGTACTAATTCATACAAAACTCTACAAAAAACATAAAGCGATAAAAGACTTTAAAGATTTAGCATTCCAATACTAGCAATCTAATATTGAAATCTACTTACATCAAAAGTTTTTATAAGCAAATCTGCAACATTCTTGTTAGTATGGATTTTGACTATTTGAATCAGTTTATTTTCATTGCAATCTCTAATAAAATGATGTCTGATCTCTATATGCTCTATTTTTGAATGAAAAATAGGATTTTTAATTATGCAAATAGTACTGTTATTGTCAATAAAGATCTTGGTATGCATAAAATTGTACCCATAATCAAGTAGTTGATTCTGAATCCAAAGCACTTGTCCATAGCAACTTGAAGCAGCCACATACTCAGCTTCTGTTATGGAATTTGCAACCATTGTTTGTTTCTTACACTGCCATGATATTAATCTACATCTAAGGAATTGACAACCTCCTGTTGTAGACTTCCTATCCAAGCTTGCTCCAGCATAATCACTATCAGTGTATGCTACCAAATCAAAAGAAGAATCTTTTGGATACCAAAGGCCTAATTTTGGTTGACCTTTTAAGTACCTAAAAATCCTTTTCACAGCATGAAGATGTGAAACTTTTAGATTGACTTGGTATCTAGCACAGGCACACACTGCAAACATGATGTCAGGTCTTGAAGATGTAAGATACATCAATGAACCAATCATTAACCTATACATATGAACATCCACTTCTTCACCATCTTCATCCTTGAGCAGAGGCTTTTGAGTTTCCATTGGTGTGCTTGAACTTGAGCTAGACATCCCTTTAACTTCTGGTTCATACACCTTGAGGTTGTTATAGAGATCATCCATTCTCATTGTTTCTAACTCACCTTTATTCCTCCACACAACAGCATGTGTGTTCCACTCAGGTGGCAAGCTTCTTAATAACTTTTGATTAACATCTTCTTGTGAAAACTTTTCATCCAAAAGTTCCAACTGACTCATAAGCTTTTGAAGCCTATCAAAGGTTTGATCAAGCATCTCTAAGCTTGGAGCAGTGAAGTTTTCATATTGCTTCTTTAAGAAGTTTCTTTGAGTCTTCTTAGTAGCTGCATTCCTACCAAATCTCTTTTCAACAGCTTCTAACAATAGCTTAGCATCCTTTATAGATTTAAACTTTAACTGATGTTCATTGAGAATACCTATCATTAAAGTACTTCTAGCCTTCCCTTTTAATCTTCTCTAAGCCTTATCTTTAGCAGATGTAATAGACATCATTGTTGTAACACCTTCTACAACTTGTGTTTTTGGCAAGGTTGCACCATTCTCTATGACTTTCCACAGTGCATAGTCTATCATCTGGATGTATTGTTCAATCCTCATCCTTCATAACTCAAACTCACCCAGTTTGAGCATGGGAACTTTGGATACAGCCACCATGTGTGCAGAATCATGATCCATATCTTCTAACAAAGTTTCTCAAAGCAACAAGCTCTGATACCACTTATTGATCCCACTTTAACTGATCAAATTCCTTAAGCTTGTATACGGATTAGTTATATTAGATAAATCTAAAATAACTATAGTAGAAACTTTAAATGTATTAAAGATTATGCGGAATCTAATCTTTAATATTAAGAAGAATTCTTAATGAAATAGTAAAACTAAGAACATATAATTTAATAAACAATAAGCTCCAATATTATTAATAAAACAATACGAATACTCTTAATAATATTAGGGTTACAAAACCTTGAAGCTATGATAAATTTATGAATGACTCGTTTTTGATACTCTTGTGATATGTGTATTGGTATATATTGGTATATATCAATATCTATGCCCTAAGACCTCTTTTTATACACCAATGAGTCCTAAACGGCTTACAATACTTTCCTAAGTAATCATGATCTTCTATACAAATAACTTATACATATCCTTTTCCAAAATATCTCATACAAATCATATAAGCAGTACTAACTAACTCAGCAGTACTAACTTCTCACTAGCAGCATTAACTCCTTAGCAGTATTAACTTTGTACTAACAGTAGTAACTTTTGTACTAGCAGTAGTAACTACTTAGCAGTTTTTCTTCTAAGTCTTTGAGCAACACTAATATGCACTAGCAGTAGTAACTTTACTCTAGCAGTAGTAACTCTTCAAGCAGTCTTAATTTCAAGTAGTAGTAACTTCCTCTAGCAGTAGTAACTTTGTACTGGCAGTTGTAACTTCATCAGCAGTCTTAAACACAGAATAATTTTCATTAAAATTCTCTAGCAGCACTAACTTTGACTGAGCAGCATTAACATCAATAAGAGCAGCAGTAATACTAGAAGCATTAAGAAGGCTTTTAATCCCAACAAGAATTGACGCATAGTGGAGAAGTTATCATCTTGTTGAGATTGAGATCTAGTTTCACTCAAGTATTAGTTTCTTGTTTTTGGTTGGTCTTTTGACTATTTGGTTTAGTTTTATTAGGTGATTTGGGTTTTGCTGTCATTGTTTGGTTCGACTTTTTGACTGCTAATTTGGGATTAAATTTTTTGTTGCGCTCATTGTTTGAAAAAATTGTTCGGATACTCTGGTTTGGTTTTTTTGGGTTTCCCTAGTTAATTAGCATGAATACTTATAAGAATCTTTTAAAATCAGATGCATCATTGTTTGAGCATGTATGAGAATATTTTTAGACATGTTAAAGCAATTAATTTTTTTTGAATTTCAGCCTCATGCTATGACAATCTCGCCTAATAAATGTTTCACATCATTTTCTAAATGGATATTAGATTTGGGTGCCACTCATCACATGTGGTATCTTTTGTCACAATTTATTTCAGTGACTTTTAATTCTTCGAAATCAATTATGGCCGCTAATGATGGTTCTATGCCATTAGCACGTATTGGTTCAGTTGACACACATTTTGTAACACCCCCAAATTGGGTCGCAGCGGAATAAGGGTCTGGGGCGTGTTACTTCTCAGATCAATAACACAAGATATATATAGAACGACCAAAAAGTTGTTTTAAAACTGATACATTGGATTTAACATATGTTTGATACAAATAGCCCGAAGCTTTAACTTGTTCATTGTTATTATTACAAAGATACTGGTTCCCAACACTCGAGTTTCCCAAAACATAATGCAACCAAATCTTTAGCAAGACATCCAAAACAAAAATCACCAATGTATCTTGGACATCCTTATGTTACTGTTCTCCTGAAAATAACATTGCTTAATAACGTCGGACAATATTGTTGGTGAATCATAAGGTTTGTTAAATCATATATGGTTGGATACAAGGACTTCCCAAGTGTTGATAATGCAACAGATGCAAGACATCAATATAAATGTAATTACGTTGCACGAAGCTCATGACATGAAGCTCAAAAATAAATGAATACGTATAAGATGGCCTAATTGCCCGTGATGTGTTCTAACCGCACCATCCTATGTTCGACATGCGTATACGGTTTGTTGACAGTGATAGTTAATCACCCGAACAGGATGTCAATCCCAATAGATTATATCATACCATTCGCGTCACAGTCCAGTAATTGACAGTTCATGATAATGGGCTCAGATTGGGTTATCGCTACTTAGGTAACACGTAATCATGATATAAAAGTATCCACTTGTGTCCAGTTGTAAAAACATGGATGTTTTCATTCCCAAAAACTTATAAAACAAATCATGTAAAACGTGGGGCTATGAACTCACCTCGAGTGAGCGAATAACAAGAATATCACATATAATGCGTCACGCAAATCGTCAGATGCAACCTATTTAAATTAAGGTCGTATAAGTACTAATCACATTGGGTAACTACTACCATGCATAATTCTATATAGCTAATCACCACCTAATTGTTTTGGAAAATTTCTGTTTAATAAGTTAAAACGTTTATAATTACCGTTGTAGTAAAACTGGCGTACCTTTCGCGTTTTAAGTCCGATTTTGACATTTCTTATGCCCATGCTTTCATATTAGGATGAGTTATCATAATTTGACATTTTCATATTTTTGATCCTCTGATGAACAGTAATTTTTACTGTTCACACCAATTATAAAGTTATTTTTATAGTTTTAGTTATCGTAAACGTCGTATTTTATTCGTTATAGCTCCGTTTTTAGCGATTCTTTCGAGCACGTTCTCGCAATTGAAAGTTCTATTTATTTATGAGTCTTAAAAAAATAAAAGTTTCTGTCATGAATAGTAACTTTTATAAAAATTGTTTTATAAAAGTATTAATTGTCGTAAACTCGCGAAATTCATAACTCATTCGTTATTAATTGAAAAATTACGATTCTTATCATTTTGGAATCCTAAAAATATGTGTAATCTGTTAAAAATACTAAACTTGCTGTTTTATATAATTTTTATAAATTGTTTTATAAAAATTCTTTTATAAATCCGTTTATTTATCGTATAACTTATTTTTACCGTAACGTTTTTGTTATTTATCCGTTTTTCAAGTTTCTTAGCTTTTTAGAATCGTCACGAGACGTACTATTTTATAAAAATATAAAGTGGGCAGGTGGTATGTCGATTTAAAACAAAAAGTTAGGGTGTCTTTCTTAATTCCATATGTAAACTTTTTTTCTATAACTTTTAACTTTGTATTTTACCATAAGTCTTTTATACTATATATATATTATACGTCTTACATATAATAAGGTCCATTAGTCCATCATTGTCCTCATATGTCCAAATTACCAAGATTAGCAAGTTTACCAAGTTGATTATACACATTTACTTGTAGCTTTTCATGTAAATCATTAAAAACCCTAATTTTTCATTAACACTTTTTAGGCTTAACCAAGGTTGTTCATCACTTATACTTCCATTATAAACATATTTTAGTGTTCATATAACATCACTAAAAGTCCATAAACAAGATTAACATGTCATTTGCCATACTTTTACTTGTAACATATTTAAAAAGCCTTTAAAACCCTAATTTTGTATTTATCCATTTTTACACCAAAACAACATGGTACAATCCTTTTACATCCATTTTAACATAATCTCATTAACATCATAACATGTTTAAAAGTGAACAAATCCATAACTACAAGTAAAAATCCTTTTTACATGTTAAAAAGTCCTAAATGGTATAAAGAATTTACATATGCATATAATGATAAATTCAAGAACATAAAGAGTTCTAGATGACCTTATGGTGAATGAAGATGATGCTCAATACAATCTAAACCCTTGTTTAGATAAAAATCCAAAGCTTGCAACCAAGAAAACCCTAGTTTTCCTAATAAAACCCTAGCTTTCCTTTCTTGCTTCCACACTTGTAAATGGTTAGCCAATGCTTGGAAACATCTTAGAATATCTTAGGAATGATGTGTGTATGTGTGTATAGGTTGTATAAAATTTTGTATGGATTGTGTATTGTTGTTGGTTTGAGCTGTGGGCTTTGATAGAGCAAAAGGAAGG
>BQNB010090725.1:0-27069 GCA_026074375.1 Tanacetum coccineum | reverse complement strand
TAGTTATGGATTTAAGTATTTAAAGCTGTTTATGAATACAATGATTATTTCTTCATTAGACACAAGTGTTTTTGGTTATCATCTCATGTTTACGTGTTGCCTAAGTAGCGATTAGACCACTCTCATGCCCGAAACTATCATGAACTGTTAATTACAGATTATAAGCGTGAATGTTATAAATAGATCTATTGGGACTAATTATCCCTATCCGAGTGAGTAGCGCTCACTGTGCCGGTTTACCGGACAACGGGTATATATCATGTCAATTTCATTTGGTGTCTTGGTCAGACACCGGTAGGGCAGAAATACATTTGGCATATTATATGCTACATAAATTAGCTTCAGTGTCATGAGCTTAGCGCAACAGTAGATACATTTTATGTGATATTGTATCTGTTATAGTAGTCATACATTTTGAAAACCTTGGGGTCCACACTACTTTGTTGAACATTACTGATTACTAAACATTTTTCATTATACTGCGGTGAAGCAGTAGACACTATACTCTTTTGATTTCAATATTTACATTTACAAAATCTATGAACTCACCAACTTTATGTTGACATTTTAAGCATGTTTTTCTCAGGTGAATTAGATGCTTGGATTATCTGATGTGCATTGGAGTCTAAATTGACAAGATTTCATTCATGGATTTCTACTTACATACAAATGATCAAATCTCGTTGTATTGCTTTCAAGCTTTTCATTGTGATGCAATTATGGGACAAACGTTATATCAATTTCAAGAAAATCAACGGGATTATTTTTCAAACGACACATTTAGAGGTCGTTCTCTTGTATCTTGTGCTGTTGTATTATGAAGTAACGCCATCAGACATATTTCCGCTGCGACATATTTTTGGGGGTGTTACAGATGTGGTACAATCATTTGAGCGATTATTTGATTAGTAAAGGCTATATAAATAATCTTATTTGTCCATGTGTTTTTATCAAAAAGACAATGTCAGGATTTGTAATCATAGCTGTATACGTTGATGATTTAAACATAATTGAGACAAATAAGGAAATCTAAGAATTTATTGTTCTATTAAAGAAAGAATTTGAAATGAAAGATCTTGGAAAAACCAAATATTGCCTTGGCTTACAGATTGAACATATACATAATGGAATAATTATACATCAATCAAATTACACAGAAAAGCTCTTAAAACGATTCAATATGGACAAGGCAAAGCCTTTAAGTACCCCGATGGTTGGAAGATCACTTAATGTTGACAATGATCCATTTCGCCCTTGCGAAGACGATGAAGAAGTTCTTGGTCCAGAGGTTCCATACCTAAGTGTAATTGGAGCCCTTATGTATCTAGCAAATTGTACTAGGCCTGACATTTCTTTTGCAGTTAATTTATTGGCAAGATTTAGTTCGTCCCCCACAAGAAGGCACTGGAATGGAATCAAACACATTCTTCGATATCTTCAAGGAACCATTGATTTGGGTTTATTTTATCCTAACGATTCAAAAGAAGGATTGGTTGGATATGTAGATGCATGTTATTTATCAGATCCTCATAAAGCCAGATCCCAAACCGGATACGTGTTTTTAAATGGAAGTACTGCAATCTCATGGCGTTCTCAGAAACAGACACTTGTTGCAACATCATCAAATCATGCTGAAGTCACTGCACTACATGAAGCTTCTAGAGAATGTGTATGTTGAGGTCTATGACACAACTCATATTGACTTCTTGCGGATTAGAGAAAGATAAAAATCCAACTTTAATCTACGAAGATAATTCAGCTTGTGTCTCACAGATGAAAGAAGGTTATATTAAAAGTGACAGAACCAAACATATACCGCCAAGATTTTTCTCATATACACAAGATCTCATAAAAGATAATCAAGTCGAAATGAGATATGTTCAATCTAGCAAAAACTTGGCGGATCTTTTCACCAAGGCACTCCCTACTACAATTTTCAGAAAACACGTTCACAATATTGGAATGCGACATGTTCGAAGAATGTGATGGTTTACAGATGTCAACATAAGGGGGAGTCAACTACACGCCGCACTCTTTTTTTCCTTAGTTAAAGTTTTTTCCCACTGGGTTTTCTTTAGCAAGGTTTTTAACGAGGCAGTATATTAAAATTGAACTCCGATTTGAAAAATTGTCATCCAATTGGGAGTGTTATGAAATATACGGATAAACATAAGTGTATCACAAGATGTACTAGGTGTTCCAACTTCATGCTAATGTGTCACAATGAAAAGCTAGGTGGATGACCAATTTTGCCAAATCTCATCTCTACACTATTTACTCAAATGACTAAGATATGTTATGTAATGCCATGTATCCATAATGAATAGGAGTACTAGTAGTATTTATACTCCTCAAGTGTAAATGTAAAAGTTGCACCATTTGAATACATACACACAAGTATTATTCATCTCATTCTATCTCCCTCAAACTTCACTTCTTGTTCTTATATTATTATCAATGTCTTAATCTCGTTAAAATGCTTAAAGTTCAAAAATAAGCATTGTTATATTATAACAGATATAACGTTTTGTTGGAAAATTGGTTTTTTACAAAATGATTTTTGCAAACTTTGGACATTATTTAATCTATATGTTATATATATATTTATATTAGCTTGTAGTTTTGCGTTCTCCTTGAAGAGAGCTTCGCAACGAGCTAAAGTATGTCCAAAAATAGAGATAATACGAATGAGATATCGTGTCTCAAAGTGGGACACTTGAAACACAAAATCTAGGAAATTCACCCTCTCACATCGTCCAGGAAGGAAAGTGGAGATGAGTTTCCTTTTTTAGAATTTTCTGTAGATCTATATACAGTCACGGAGCTTGATCACCTAGACTGGGGGGGGGGGGGGGGAGGGGGGGTGGGGGGTGGCGAAAAAAATTTCGTGCAAAGAATGTGACTTTCTAATATAAAAGACCATCCTTATGGTTGTGTGTGTATATATATATATATATTATATATATATAATATATATATATATATATATATAATTATATAATAATATATTATATATATTATATATAAAATATATATATATATATATATATATATATATATATATATATATATATATATATATAACAAAGATAAGAAATAACACATTAAAACTAGTCTACAATCAAATGTTCATATCTGATTACACAAATTATTATGAATGAAACCATCTATCGAGAAAAAAATCAAAAAGGAAGTGAAGAATTACATATTTACAAGTTCCTTTATGTTTTAAAAATTGATATCACATAACCCACGTCTCACTATCCATATCTGTTACCATATTTTTAGCATCCCACAACATCAAAATATTGACTTAAATCTCTGTATCCACAAATATTGACTTAAATCTATGTATCCACAAAAAGGCTAATTTCAGGAGGGGGCACCCCTTCCTGCCCCTTATATCCTCTGCCAATGTCTATATAGATATAGACTTATTGAGCAAGTCTTACAGAATATTTACAGAATAAGTTTGTGTAGAAAAAGATATACAAATCGTGTTTAGTTTTAAAAGATTTGTATGTTTATGGCATTTATTTAATCTTGGCGAATATGATATCTTTTGTGTATAAATATAGCCATAGTCTCATTCGTTTAATGTATCAAAAAACATGGAGTTCTCCTGCTACCAAATTCCAACATCCTTCGATCAGAAACACGCAAGATTTTTCGTGATATTTCAGGCAAGTTTGTCAGGTCCGACACGTTGTACCCTGAGAGACAGACGACGAATCTGTTTTAAGGGAAGCGTGTCCAACACGTGCCCCGTTCCACGACCTTTTACTGCTTTCTTTATTTATTGTTCATTATATCTATTTTATTTTCTGTTAATTATTTATTAATTGTAATATAATTTTATTTTAATAAAAGTGTACATACACGTTTAAGTAAAAATGTTAGTCGGAAGGTCATTACACCCGGGTTTAGATGAAAAGAGAATAAAACGAAATAAATGCTGTACTCTATGTTGGATAAACAAAATGGGGAAAGAAAGTGTACCGAGATACAAATTTTATAAGAAAAACTTTGGGCTATGACGTGAATTTAAGGTTTATTCAAGTCAAAATATATTTTTCGGTCAAAGCTTAACAAGATGTTACTCAAAATTTTTCCAAGTTTTAATTAAATATTATAAAAAACATTTATGAAATGTTATCAAGTAAAATACTCATTTTATTGGAAAAAATGATTTGGAAAAAACAATTGGCGCAAGTTTCTGACTCGAATCAACCGTTTGTTAATAGTTCAAAACGAGTCCCGAACCGATAGTTATCAAAAACTACAATTTATATTTACACAATTCACCCTCTATTATTTGGTACTTGTCACTTTACTTTAAAAGTTTTATTATAAATAAAAATTTATTATATATACCATTTCTTTCACTTCATTTTTTATAACACGCACTTAAAACACTCGTCCCTCCATAAATCGGGCCACCACAGCCCTGGCCGGCCGGCCACCCAGCCCGCCCGGAAAAAATTTTCCGGCGAGTTTTTCCGACGAACTCCAAAAATGCTCCCATTCACCCGATCTATCCGATCTACCACACCACGCGCCACCCTCCTCCAGCCCCCGAACCTCCTCACCATCTCTTTCCAACCACCCAAGGCTGCGTTTGGTTTCTTCGGCACCTAAAAGGGTGCGTTTGTTGTTCGGGCCAGCGAGTGTACGCTGAGTTCGCGCCGTAGCAGTCATCGACCCAACTCTTCTCGGTGTGTTTATAGGTTCTCGTTTACTTGGGTTCTGTTATCTCTGTTGTTTGAATGGTGATGAAATCCATGGGACACTTGCGTTAGACTAGTTGTGCTAGGTTGATTGATCGGCATGAAGGCCGTGTATAGATTAAGTAAGAGTATTGTAAGCGAATATTTGGTCGAAAAATAATTTTGGCACGTTTCGGTAATAATCGACTAAAACAGAAAGTTTAGCACGTATTTCGGGGTCTGAGACTTTGTAAAATTGTAATTTTGATTTGATAATATCGAAGAGGGTAATTTTGTGAACGTTATCGGTAAATGGAATGCCCCGTAACTTTAAAATCGAGAAGTAGTTATATAGGACAATTAAGTTCGGAAAATACATGTTAAAATTGACAGCTATCTTAGGCAAAAATAGCTACTGGTTCGATTTTCAACATCAATTTTGGGCATTTTCGAGTCCGTTTTAGCCTTCCGGCGAAGCACGAAAGCTGTTCGGAGTGACGTTTTGCATAAAGTCACTTTTTGGTCAAACTTGCGAAAGTGTGATTTAGCGGGTCAAAACGTTGGTTAAACAGCAGCAGTTTTTATAAAATTTTATATTGCATCAGATTTAATAAGAAGGCATTTTGGTCATTTTCTGTCGAGATTCAAGTCTCGGCCAAAACTAAAAAGTTGTCCGGAATGTCATTTCCGATAAAATCTCTTTTTACTTCGAGTCGTGAAAACGTGATTTAGTGCTCGTTCTGGTACGGTCAGATTTGGTGTCAATTGTATAAAAGATGTAAAGAATATAACAGGACTTATTTTTTTTTAATTTTTAAAATCTTTCTAAGTGCCAAAATGTAAATAAAACTGGATAAGTATTATAAAATATATTAGCTGTTTATAAATTACCGATTTAAGGTTAAATTTCCTAAATTGAAAGTTTCCAAAAAAAGAAAGTCTTCTATTAAGTAACGTAAGATAAAGCGTAAGAAATGTCTATAACTCAATGAGTGGGGGTTTCAGGATTAAGTCGCGCAAGTGGATCCTCATCACGTGTATGTTTATATATATAATATATATGATTTTGCAGCTACGATGTAACAATGTCGATGGTACTTCGGGTATAGTATAATTTAAGCGTCCATCTATAGGTAGTGGAATCTTTTGTGCCGATTTTCGTGGACTATTCAACTAATTCGATTGACTGTAAGCTTTCGATCCAAGGATGAGTTTATAGCCATACTTTCACTTATTTTACATTACTTTACAAATCTCGGGGGAGAATACATGCTCATTACAACTTGTTTACATACTTATACTTATACTCATTTACAAACTCAGTTACTTGAATTATGACATACTCTCTTTGTACTTATGGATTTAAGTATTTAAAGCTGTTTATAAATACATGGTATCTTTTATTGGTCAAAAGTATTTATGGTTATCATATCATGTTTAAGTGTGGCCTAAGTAGCAATTAGGACCAATCAGATGCCCGAAACCATCATGAACTGTTATTACGATTGTAAGCGTGTGAATTTTATAAATTGATCTATTGGGACTAATTATCCTATCGGTATGTGAGTAGAGCTAATGTGCGGTGTTCCCAGACAACGGGGTATAATATCATGTCAATTTTCATTTGGTGTCTTGGTCAGACACCGGTAAGGCCTGATATATACATTTGGGCATATTATATGCACATAAATTAGCTTCAGTGTCATGAGTTTAACGCAACAGTAAATACATTTTATGTGATACTGTATTTGTTATAGTAGTCATATATTGTAGAAATCTTGTGGTCCACACTACTTTGTTGAACATTACTGGTTATTAAACATTTTTTCATTATACTGCGGTGAAGCAGTAGACATTATTCTCTTTTGAATTCAACATTTACATTTACAAAAATCTATGAACTCACCAACTTTATGTTGACATTTTTAAGCATGTTTTTCTCAGGTGAATTAGATGCTTGGATTATCTGATTTGCATTCATGGATTTCTACTTAAATACAAATGATCAAACCTCGTTGTATTATTTTCAAGCTTTTTGTGGTGATGCAATTATGGGACACATGTTATATCAATTTCAAAAAATCAACGAGATTATTTTTCAAACGATACATTTAGAGGTCGTTCTCTTGTATCATGTGTTGTTGTATTATGAAGTAACGCCCCCGGACATTACTTCCGCTGCGACTCATTTTTGGGGGTGTTACAGATTGGTATCAGAGCACTGGTTATAGAGAACTAGGTTTGCATATTTTACCCATAGAACTATAGCCGTTTTTCACAAAACATTGCATCAATTAAAACATTTTCAAGTGCATACACACTTTTCTTGCTTACTTGCTAAGTTACTTGTTACCTTAAGTGTTACATGACATAATATATATATAATTATATAATGTTTGCATTCCTTTTGCGCATATCGTACATTTATTTATATGAGAGGTAAAATATATAAAGACTATAACCATTTCTTATGTGGAACATTGTGAGTTGACAATGGTCTCTTTTTATACCTCAGACATGTGAGTTACACTATGGTCTCATTTTATTTCTTAGACATTGTGAGTTGCAAATGGTCTCACTTTGTTCTCAACATTGTAAGTTAAACAATGGTCTCTAAGAATATATATGGTTTCTCATAATTTTATAACATATTGTATATCACGGGGGAAATCCGTCATAATTTTTGTTTACATAGAATTATGTATGGATCTAAGTATTACAAGTCTTGTATGGGCACAATGGTCTCTAAGAATATATTTTTTTTCTCATAACTTTATACAATATTGTATTACGCGAAAACCGTCATAATTTTTTTGTTTACATAGAATTATGTATGAATCTAAGTATTACAAGTCTTGTATGGGCGGGACTTGTAATAGGAGGATTGATGTGATAATTGCTATGTTGACTCATACATAGAGACCTTTATCTTATTTACTATAACCGTATACTCATCAATTATTTTGAGCGCTATGTCGATCTTCCCTGATTGTTTTACTCTCCGTCTCCGAAGACGAGTTTTAAGCACTCGTCCCATACTCATTAGAACACATGAATTGTCATGTCATCCATCACCTTGAAGGTTATGTGAGTACGCATATTGCATCGGAAATTATTAAGTAGGATGATTTATAATCTATTTATTTGAAAGGATTGAGACGCCTCTTCATTTAAATAAATAAATTGTGAATCACCGAACCATAAGTTTATAATTTCTTACTTACATAAATTTGGACGCTTCTTTATGTAAATAAGAAATTATAAATGAGTGGGCTGAATGGTATCTAATATGAGACGAGTATGAACTTGAACCCAATAATCACCGGAATTCGTTAAAAGAATTAGAAACACAATGGTGTCTTACCACTCATCGAAAACCTCAAGGCCTCGCTTGAGCTAAATGATCTCATTATTAAGTTATTACTTTTGCCATTTCAAATCCTTGCGATCACGAACTGTTTGTGGAGCTAAAAGACTAAGTACAATGTTCCGTCACCTATCACATAAGCTCTCCCGCGAGCTCCTTCCATTTGTTGATCATTATTATGGGGGTATTATTTCTCGGAGTGTTGTCACTATTCGCATTCTATCATCGTTTACTACGGTCATTATCGTATGGTTACTGTATTACAGATTGTAAGCGTGAATGTTATAAATAGATCTATTGGGACTAATTATCCCTATCCGGGTGAGTAGCGCTCACTGTGCCGGTGTACCGGACAATGGGTATATATCATGTCAATTTCATTTGGTGTCTTGGTCAGACACCTGTAGGGCAGAAATACATTTGGCATATTATATGCTACATAAATTAGCTTCAGTGTCATGAGTTTAGCGCAACAGTAAATACATTTTATGTGATACTGTATCTGTTATAGTAGTCATATATTTTAGAAATCTTGTGGTCCACACTACTTTGTTGAACATTACTGGTTATTAAACATTTTTTTTATTATACTGCGGTGAAGCAGTAGACATTATTCTCTTTTGAATTCAACATTTACATTTACAAAAATCTATGAACTCACCAACTTTATGTTGACATTTTAAGCATGTTTTTCTCAGGTGGATTAGATGCTTGGATTACTTGATGTGCATTGGAGTCTAAATTGACAGGATTTTCATTCATGGATTTCTACTTACATTCAAATGATCAAATCTCGTTGTATTGTTTTCAAGCTTTTCATTGTGATGCAATTATGGGACAAATGTTATATTAATTTCAAGAAAATCAACGAGATTATTTTCAAACGACACATTTAGAGGTCGTTCTCTTGTATCTTGTGCTGTTGTATTATGAAGTAACGCCCCCGGACATTACTTCCGCTGCGACTCATTTTTGGGGGTGTTACAGATTGGTATCAGAGCACTGGCTATAGAGAACTAGGTTGCATATTTTACCCTAGACTATAGCCGTTTTCACAAACATTGCATCACATAAAACATTTTCAAAGTGCATACACACTACTTGCTTACTTGCTTAGGTTACTTGTTACCTTAAGTGCTTACATGACATACATATATATAATATATATGCTTGCATTCCTTTTGCGTATATCGTACGTTTATTTATATGAGAGTAAATTATATAAAGACTAGAACATTTCTTAAGACATTGTGAGTTGCACAATGGTCTCTTTTATACCTCAGACATTGTGAGTTACACAATGGTCTCATTTTACTTCTTAGACATTGTGAGTTGCACAATGGTCTCACTTTGTTCTCAGACATTGTAAGTTAAACAATGGTCTCTAAGAATATATTTTTTTCTCATAACTTTATACAATATTGTATTACGCGAAAACCGTCATAATTTTTTGTTTACATAGAATTATGTATGAATCTAAGTATTACAAGTCTTGTATGGTGGACTTTAATATGAGAATTGATATGATAATGTTATGTACAAAGCCCGTCACAGTTCTGTTACTATGGTGATTTTATGTAATGAATCTAAGTATTACAAGTCTTGTATGGGCGGGACTTGTAATAGGAAGATTGATATGATAATCGCTATGTAGACTCGTTCATAGAGACCTTTATCTTAATTACTCTAACCAAGTACTCATTAACTATCTTGAACACTAGGTCGATATTCCTTGATTGTTTTACTCCCGGTCTCCGAAGACGAGTTTGGAACACTCGTCCCATACTCATTAGAAGCACATGCATCATCATGTTATCCACCACCTTGAAGGTTATGTGAGTACGCGTATTGCATCAGGAATTATTAAGTAGGATGAATTATAGTCTATTTATTTGAAAGGATTGGGACGCCTCTTCAGTTAAATAAATAAATTGAAAATCACCGAACCATAAGTTTATCAATTCATTATTTACATAAATTGAGACGCTTCTTTATGCAAATAATGAATTATAAATGAGTGGGCTTAATGGTATCCAATATGAGACGAGTATGAATGCGAACCCGATAATCACCAGAATCCGTTAAAAAAGTTTAGAAGCACAATCGTGTCTTACCACTGAGCAGAACTTTAAGGCCTCGCTTGGAACTACCTTATCTCATTCTTAAGTTATTACTTTTGCCGTTGCTAATCCTCGCGATCATGAACTGTTTGTGGAACTAACAGGCTTGTTACACACTTGAGTTAATGGAGTTGATTCGTCCTTAAACTAGCGACTGAGTACCATAATCCGCCGTCTATCGCATAAGTTCTTCCGTGAGCTCCTCCCATTTTGTTGTAAACTTTAATTTTAGGAATAGTTGTTCGTTCTCGAAATGTCCCTCATTCCTCCTCTCGCATCCCATCACCATTTGTTATAGTTATTGACGTTATGGTCGCAGCTGGTTGGGTCCTGAGTGTCCCGACTATACAGACTTTATCCAATAGGTAAATGCAACTCCTCTTAAACGAGATAAACCACCTATCGAACGAAACATAAAGTTGGACTATTTCATTTCGGGCCACTAAGTAGGAAGACTTAGGTCGCGATACATCCTAGTACTGCCAAGTAAGTTGGGTACTTACATCCATAAGCCACGTTGATGTAATCATCCACCTTACACTAGTAGAAACGAACTTCACATCCTCCGGACATTTAGAAACTTATACAACATACTCACGCGACTACACCTTTTCTTGAGGTTTTCACTATAATGAGACTTTCCCTATAACGCGGTTATACCAGTCATAAGATCTGTAATGATATATTTTGAGATACCCATTTTGATGAATTAAATATCCTGGACAAACCTAGCCAAAATTTTTGGTAGATTGAGAAGTGTAGAAACACCGAATTTTGCTGAATAAAGTTATCAGCGTCTTGTTTAGAACGAGTTTATTAAACCTTAAGTCTTTCCTTGGTCACACAATCGGATAACACAAATTTAATCTCGGGATGAGATTTCTTTAAGGGGTAGGTACTGTAACATCCAAGAATTTTCGAAATTTTGAATGACGATTTTACCCTTGACTTTTTAGGTCTGACTTGACTTTTTGACTTTTGGTCTTTTATTGTCACATTAAAAGACGTTACCGGCGTAAAAAAAAAAAAAAAAAAAAAGCCGGTAATTTTTCGGAACATATTTAAAAGAGTTATATGTTATTCCTAAGTTGATTTATCAAAAACGAGCAGCTAAATCACATTTTCATTATTCGGACTCTAAAGCAATTTGATGTCAAACGACATTCCTAACAACTTTTCAGATTTGCCCGAGACCCGAAAATAGTCAGAAAGTGACTGAAATGCCCTCGCAAGATTTAGAAACAAGAAAATAATTAAATTATATTTAATTAACACTTTTTATTAAATAAAAGTATTTAATAAATTAGTCATCATTTTATTCGAAAACGTTGGTTGATAACGCAAATATTTAGGTTAGAAATTTGTTTTTATTTTTACTTCCGGACGAGACATAACCGAGTCACCAAGTAAATAACAAATATTTATATAAATGTTACGATGTATTTACGAAATACTATCAAGTAAATACTCATTTTTATCAGAAAAATGATTTGGAAAACAATGGCGCAAGTTTCGTATTTTGAAACATCCGTTAAGTCACTCAAACGAGTCCCGAACCAATATTTTATAAAAGTTTCTCAACAATTACACATTTAGTCCCTGGGGTAAGATTTACATAATCAACCCTCAACTATATTACACCTTACACTTTTCTTACAAATTTAATATATAAATAAAAAGTTTATAACTTTTTATTTCATTTTTCAAAAATGTATACACACACACATAATGCACCATCTTCCTCTCCCTATCCCATATCCGGCCGCCGCCGCCGGATTCCGGCCACCACCACACCGCCACCGCCGGAAAAGTTTTCCAGCAGACTTTTCCGGCCAAAACCAAAAGTGTTCCTCGTTAACCGATCTATCCGACACACTAGGTCACTCGCTGCCACACGCCGCCCCCTCCTCCGGCTACCTCCCCACCGACGCCACCATAACACCACCACTGCTGCCATCCCCATGCCACACCGCCACCATCATCATCATCTTCACGTTATCATCACCACCACCACACCGACGCCACCATCGTCACCATCTCCGAATACGATGCGTCGGGTTTATTCTTGGCACCATGGGTGCGTTCGGTTTGTAGTCACGCCCCAAAAAGGGGTGCGTGTGGTTTAATAACAACAAATAAGGGGTGCGGTGTTTACATTATGCCTTGAATAAAGTGGCAATACATACTTGAAACTTTTGGTGACATTAAATTGATCATGCATTCTTTATAAATCTTTGGGATAAGATTGGTACTTTTGGTGACACAAAATGTGTCGTGCATTCTTTATAAATCTTTGGGATTTTTACATGGTACTGTGATGACACAGTGGACAAATACATTTATTTGAAACTTACATTCATATTTAAACTAACCTATGAACTCACCAACTTTATGTTGACACTTTTAAGCATGTTTTTCTCAGGTGATATAGATACTTGGCTTACTTGAAGTGCATTGGAGTCTTTACATTCACGTTTTTTTCATGGTGATGCAATTATGGGACGAACATTATATCGATTTCAAGGAAATCAACGAGATTATTTTTCAAACGACACATTTAGAGGTCGTTCTCTTGTATCTAGCGCTGTGTATTGTGAAGTAGCACCCCAAGTGGTATTCCGCTGCGTTGTGATTTTTGGGGGTGTTACAGATTGGTATCAGAGCACTGGTTATAGAGAACTAGGTTGCATATTTTACCCTAGACTATAACCGTTTTCACAAACATTGCATCACATCAAACATTTTCAAAGTGCATACACGCTACTTGCTTATGTGCTTACATTACGTGCTGCATTAAGTGCTTACGTGACATACATATATATGATATATATATGCTTGCATTCCTTTCGCGTATATCGTACGCTTATTTATATAAGAGTTATTATATAAATACCAGAATATTTTTAAGACATTGTGGGTTGCACAATGGTCTCATTCTACTCGTCAGACATTGTGAGTTGCGCAATGGTCTCACTTCGTTCTCAGACATTGTAAGTTAAACAATGGTCTCTAAGAAGCACGAAAGCTTGTTCCGGAACGACCGATTAGCATAAAGTAACTTTTTGGTCAAACTTACGAAAGTAGAATTAGCGGTCAAAAAGATGGGCAACACAGCAGCAGTTTTTATAAAATAAAATGCATCAGATTTAATAAGAGGGCATTTAGGTCATTTCTGTCGAGATTCAAGTCTCGGCCACAACTAAAAAGTCGTTCGGAATGTCATTTCCGATAAAATCTCTTTTTACTCCGAGTCGTGAAAACGTGATTTAGTGACTCGTTTGGTACGGTAGATTTGGGTAAAAATTGTATAAAAGATGTAAAAAGTACATATAAAGACTTATATAAAGTCTTACTAAGTGCAAAATGTAAATAAAAATGGTAAGTATTAAAAATATACTTAGGTGTTTATAAATTACCAATTAAGGTAACTTTCCTAAAATAAAAAGTTTCCGAAAATAGAAAGTCTTCTATTAAGTAACGTAAGATAAAGCGTAAGAAATGTCTATAACTCAATGAGTGGGGGTTTCAGGATTAAGTCGCGCAAGTGGATCCTCATCACATGTATGTTTATATATATAATATATATGATTTGCCCGCTACGATGTACAAATCAGTCGATGGTACTTCAGATATAATTAGATTAAGCTACATCTATAGTCTGGACATGTTGCCGATTGTCCGGACTACTTCAACTAATCGATTCGACTGCAGCTTTCCGATCAAGGTGAGTTATACCCTCTTCACTTGTTTTACATTACTTAACGAATCTCGGGGGAGAAAACATGCTCATTATAACTTTGTTTACATAACTCCAGACTATACTCAATACAAACTCGTTACTTGAATTATGTCCTACGCTCTTTCTACTTATGGATTTAAGTATTTAAAGTGTTTATAAATAACAATGGTTTATCTTTTCATTTGACACAAGTATTTCTGGTTTCAATCCTCATGTTTACGTGTTGCCAAGTAGCGATTATGACCACTCAATGCCCCAAACCATCAAGAAACTTTTAATTACAGATTGTAAGCGGAATGTTTCATTGCTATTCCTAGCACTATTTGAGAATATATATTATTCCTAATACTATTTCTAGCACTATTTTAGAATATATATTATTCCTAATACTATTCATAATACTATTCTTAATACTATTCCTAGCACTATTTAAGAATATATATACTATTCCTAATACTATTTATAATACTATTCCTAATACTATTCCTAGCACTATTTATGTGATACTGTATATGTTATAGTAGTCATATATTTTAGAAATCTTGTGGTCCACACTACTTTGTTGAACATTACTGGTTATTAAACATTTTTTCATTATACTGCGGTGAAGCAGTATACATTATTCTCTTTTGAATTCAACATTTACATTTACAAAAATCTATGAGCTCACAAACTTTATGTTGACATTTTTAAGCATGTTTTTCTCAGGTGAATTAGATGCTTGGATTATCTGATGTGCATTGGAGTCTAAATTGACAAGATTTCATTCATGGATTTCTACTTACATACAAATGATCAAACCTCGTTGTATTGTTTTCAAGCTTTTTGTGGTGATGCAATTATGAGACAAATGTTATATCAATTTCAAAAAATCAACGAGATTATTTTTCAAACGACACATTTAGAGGTCGTTCTCTTGTATCCTGTGCTGTTGTATTATGAAGTAACGGCCCCGGACATTACTTCCGCTGCGACTCATTTTTGTGGGTGTTACAAAATACTTGCTAAAAATCAAAAAATGATTTTTCTTGTCTATGCTTTGCCTTGGCCGGTTATAAGAGGGAAAGAACAAGAGACTTTCTTACGTTTTTGCTTTGTGAGAAACCATAAGTGAGGTACTAGCTTATATGGTCCAACCAAGCATGGTTTAAATAATATTATAAGACTTAGGGACAACTAGGATGTGAAATGTCTTGCATGCTTGTGTAAGTTGTATGTATGTCGTGTGTTAAGAAGAAAAGAAAAGGAGGAGACAAAAGTGATGTTAAAACACAATGGATTCTAGCTTTTTGCTTATACCTTGGTTAAAGTTTAATATATAATAAGCTAAAGAGAGTTAGTGGGTTTTGTATGCATTTATTTAGAAATGGATGGTTTTTATGGGTTTCTAGAAGAGAGTTTTATAAAAATCTTGAGTATTGGGTATAATTATGGGTATATGTTTAAGTGTAGAAAGGTGGTGGTGTTTCCATGTATGCATAAATGCTAAATATTGCGAAAGGTAAACGTTTTTGTAATGTATAAAAATAAAATACGAAAAGTTATAATTTATCTTCATAATAATTATATAACACTTGTTTAACGTAAGCTTTTATTTGTTTGATGTCGGTTTACGTTGATTGTTGATTTTTAGTTTACGCGATTTAACTAAACAGTTGAAATTAAAAGTAAACGTGTAAAAGTTTAAATAAAAATATTTGAGCTTATTGATGTATAATGACCTGAAAATACGGATTGTTATAGTCTCCCCGTGTTAAAAGAATTTCGTCCCGAAATTCATTTTGTGTTGTCCTCCGGAGTGGTGTTGGTGAAGAGGTGCGGATACTTGCTTCGGAGTACTTATCTTAATCCTCCTAAAACGTGGTAACTAACTTCGTTTTCTCAATATAGAAAGTGTCATTGGTACGGGTTTCAACTCTTTGCTTATGCTATGAAGATTTTTGTCCTTAATATTCTCCTTCTTAATTGCTTCAATTTGAGCATCCACGATTTGTGATGGCAGTTTAAAATTTATGGCTGTGACTAAAATTTGAATCCCAGTAGTCTTATCCGTTCCTTTCAGTTAAAAGTGGCAGCTATAATATTTTCCTTTATAGGGTGATAACGAATTTATACTTATGATGACGTCACAATTACTAAGTTTTACGGTACTGCATTGACGTTTGAATGTGTAATTTATTAAATTCCTTAATTGCGAGCAAACTTGACGAGGAATTGTCCTAGGGCGACTAGTGTTGCGTCTTGACTTTTTGAGATAGGATTTGGCGTAAGATGATGTCAACACTATGTAGTAAGGTGGAATAAGGGTCTACTTAGTTACTATGATTACTAGTTCAGTTTCTGTGACAAACACATTTTATGAATACAAACACAAAAAAATTTCATTTCAGGTATACAAGTAGAGAGTTGATTTTGACAAAAGTTTTAGGATTAATACTACTCAGCATGGCATGGTCCATCTTGAATTATACATAGGTGATCAGGCTATGTATAATTGTGGACTAACGATGCAATGCTTATTTTCGTCAAACTAAAGTTAGGTAGTATCAAATAGTTTTATAGGATGACAAAATAATTAACAAGATGAAAGTAAGATTGTTTATAGGATGACAACAAAATGGTTTACGAGAAAACCGTAAGATGGTTTACAAGACAATAGCTAAATAGCTCATGGAGTGATAGTGAAATAATTTATACGAAAGGTGGTCTTATCCTTTCCTTTACAACTAGTAGCTAGTAGCTCCGTCGTTGATCTCTCCTCTTCCCGGCCGGTTGACCTACTATACTCAAAAAAGGCTGTTTGTTTGAACAAACTCGGCGACCGTATAACAAATTGTTGCTTATAGCTGCAGACAGACTGGCTTCTCATGCTTACTCTCACAGGTCTGATTGCATCGTTAAAACTAGAGCTAGAAAGGCCTTATTTCGTTTCGTTCCTGTTCTTCATTTCCTTTTTATCGAAAAAAGGGGATTTCTCATATTTAGAATCTTTCTGCGGTGTGCTCCGTTTACTATTAGCTAAATAGCTCATGGAGTAATAGTGAAATAATTTATGTGATGAAAACAAAATGGTTTCATAAAGTAAAAAAAACAAGATGACTCATAAGGTGATAGTAACATGGTTTTTGAGATAATTGCAAAGTAGTATATAAGATGATAGTGAGGTAGTTCATAAGATGATGGAAAAGTAGTTTATAAGATGATATGAAAATTGTTTATAAGATGGTAATGAATTGGTTCATAAAATGGTTGCAAGTTAGTTTATGTATGATAGTAACTTAGTTTAGGAAAAATCTGTGAAATAGTAAAAATTCATAAGATAATGGGAAGATAATCTTCATGGTGATAATAAAATGAGTTATTAGGTAATAGCAATATGGTTCATATGATAGTAGGAGAATAGTTTATGAGGTGGTAGTGAAATGGTTTAATAAAGTGGTTGTAAAATGTTTTAAGGGCTATTAATAGTTTAGGAAATGGCTTGCATAAATAAATAGAGAATTAAAGTCAAATTGATAAACTTTTCATGACTTATTAATTTGATAGATATATTAAAATCATCCACATAGTACAACGAACATGTAAAAGGAAGTATAACAAGAATTACTTAAAGGAAATAGAGTCTATGATGGTTCCAACTTAGGTTTTCACTAGGTAAGACGGGTCACGAGATGACATAGGTGTTTCAACAATGTTAGGCGAGTGTTCAAACTCGGAGTTGAATGGTAAGGTAACTAATAGGATCGGCGGACTGTGATATGTTTCAATGTTATGTAAACGGTATTATGTAAAATCATGAAAAAGGTTTCAAAGACCATCGTGTCATTCATAATGTCTTGAGAAAAGTCCTAGTATTTATATAGATAACTCCTATATACGAAAATGTAAGATATATATGTAAAGGAAAGTAAACATATATCTAAGTCATGTAAGCAAGTAGTGTAAGCTAGTAAGCAAGTAGTGTGTATGCACATAATTTTTTTTGATGTGATGCAATGTTTGTGAAAACGGTTATAGTCTAGGTAAAATATGCAACCTAGTTCTCTATAACCTTGGCTCTAGATACCAATGTAACACCTCCAAAATGGGTCGCAGCAGAATAATGACCTAGAGTGTTACTTTATAATACAATATCACAAGATATGAGAGAACGATATCTAAATGAGTCGTTTAAAAAGTAATCTCGTTGATTTAATTAAAATTGAACTTGATATGACAATTGTCCCAAAGTTTGCATCATAATGATAGACTAAAAATAATACAACGAGATTTGATTGTTTGAATGCATGTAGAAATCCATGAATGTAATCTTGTAAAATCTAGACTCCAATGTACATCAGTTATGTAAAGCATCCTATTCACCTAAGAAATACATGCTTAAAGGTGTCAACATAAAGTTGATGAGTTCATAGGTTTATATAAGTATAAATGTAGGATCAAAAGTTTATATTGTCTATTGCTTCACCACAGTAACATGTAAAATGTTTAGTGACTACAGCTTCACCACAGTATTATAAAAAGTGTTTAGCAATCAGAGACGTTCAAATTAGGTAGTATAGACCACAAGATTTCAAAGTATTTGACTATTGTAATGCGCACAATATCACAACAATAATTTACGACTGCACTAAGCTCATGAAACTGACGCTACGACATGATTGTATGCAATTTAATGCTAGTGAATGCCCCGTGTAGATGTCAATACGTAACATCTCAAATCCGACGTGGTATACGTCCGTTAGTCCGGTACACCGAAACTAGTGAGCGCTACTCACCCGAACGGGGATGTCAATCCCAAATAGATCTATTTATAACACTCGCGCTTACACAATGTAATTAACAGTTCATGATAATGGGCAGTGTGGGTTATCGTTACTTAGGCACGCAACGTAATTATTGTAAACAATGAAAGGTGTTGTACTTGTGTCTTTGTGTAAAATGAGCAATGTATCCCTCCTCGAGATATGTAAATGAGTATGAAAACGAGTATGTAAATGAGTATGTAAACCAGTTTGCAAACGTGTATGTAAACGAGTTACGAAATCAAGTTTGTAAATGAGTTTGTAAATGTGCATGTATTCTCCCCCAAAATAGTTCAAAACAAGTAAAATATGGGCCATGAAACTCACCTCAAGTAATGAAATCGATGTATGAACAATCAACAATGTATGACGTCACAATATAACCGGAAAGCAACCTAATTAAATATAGGTTGTTTAACTATAATGTACTTGAATAAATAATACAATGTATTTATAAAGTTATATCACTACCTAATAATTTTTGTTTAGTTTATAAGTCGAAACAATGTTTTTTTTATGTTCATCATCTAATGTCTATGTAGATGTACTTGTAAAATATTTTCTTAGTCCGATAAATAATTATTGTTGATAATGCTCGACTTAATATTTTTATTATTTTTGTAATGGCACTTATTTTATAGTCCGATTAGTTTATAAAATAATATCTAGAGTAAATTGCAAAAATCGTCCCTAAGGTTTAACCAAATTGCATGTTTCATCCCAAATAGTTTAAAAGTGCATAGATTGTCTCAAAATCAAACTATTTTGCAAAAAATCGTGCCTGGTTAACGACGAAACATGCAATTTGGCTAAACCTTAGGGACGAAACATGCAATTTGGCTAAACTATTTGGGATGATTTTTGCACTTTGGCTAAACCTTAGGGATGATTTTTGCACTTTCAAACTATTTGGGACGAAACATGCAATTTGACTAAACCTTAGGGACGATTTTTGCAATTTACTCTAATATTTGTAAAGTATAAAACTTGTGTATAAATATTATACAAGCAATACTATATTATTTCGTAAGGATTTTATAGTCCAAACGGACCCGAAAACACCCGTAAACACCATTTTTATTTTCAAACAGCAGCCACATTTTTATAAAAGTGTGCAGGAAATTTTATATAAAATTTATCTAGTTTCCATGAAGGTTATCTCAGTTTTTATACACTTTTGGACCTCGAAACTTGTAACCTTAAAGTAAAATATCATTTCGAGTAACATTGTAGTTTTATACTTAAGTCGGTTCGGACCCGAAAGCCCTCAAAAACCCGTTTTAAAATCTGATCAGGAGGTCCGAAAACAAAAGCTGTCATTTCCTGACATGGTTTCGTGATTCTTAAAACGGCCAGAACTTCTTCGTTTTAACTTCGTTTTTCACGTTCTTTATATACACGGAATCGTCTTGAGATGTACTATCATAATATTAAGGTTTTACAGTGCCTTAAAAATCGTGCCAAAAAGTATAACCCAACTGTTTTTATATACATATGTATATGTTTTATTTAGTGATTTTTAACATGTTTTTATTTACTGCAAGTCCACTAGTTTATCACTAAAACATCCTCTTTATAATTAAAGTCCACTAAATTTAGTCCATCCATATTACTTCTATTTTCATAAATAAAATGCCAAGAACAATTATTAATTTATAAAACTATATAAATTAATTTATAACCAATAATTAAACAACTAGTTAAATAATTTATCCAACACATGTAGTATTACAAAATTAGTATTTTCTTGCATTCTAACATATTTGTAAACTTTTTTCAACATGTGTATGTATTTACTTGATTATGTATGATCCTTGATTTCTTGTAAACTTTATAAAGTATAAACTAAGTGGTGATTTAACTATATAACCAAGATGTATATATGAAAATAAGTAAAATGAAAGTATAGAGATTTTTATATGAACCTTGAGTGATGGTGAGGATGAAATGATCACAAAGACTAATCCTAATCAAACTCAAATGTTTGTTACTAGCTAAACCCTTTAAACACTTGTGAAAATACTTGCTAAAAATCAAAAAGTGATTTTTCTTGTCTATGCTTTGCCTTGGCGGTTATAAGAGAGAAAGAACAAGAGATTTTCTTAAGTTTTTGCTTTGTGAGAAATCATAAGTGAGGTACTAGCTATATGATCCAACCAAGCATGGTTTAAATAATATTATAAGACATAGGGACAACTAGGATGTGAAATGTCTTGCATGCTTGTGTAAGTTGTATGTATGTCATGTGTTTAGAAGCAAAGAAAAGGAGGAGACAAAAGTGATGTTAAAACACAATGGATTCTAGCTTTTTGCTTATACCTTGGTTAAAGTTTAATATATAATAAGCTAAAGAGAGTTAGTGGGTTTTGTATGCATTTATTTAGGCGTGGATGGTTTTTATGGGTTTCTAGAAGAGATTTTTATAAAACATTTGAGTATTGGGTATAATTATGGGTATATTTTTAAGTGTAGAAAGGTGGTGGTGCTTCCATGTATGCATAAATGCTAAATATTGTGAAACGTAAACGTTTTTCGTAACGTATAAAAATAAAATACGAAAAGTTATAAATTATCTTAGTAATAATTATATAACACTTGTTTGACGTAAGCTTTTATTTGTTTGATGTCGGTTTACGTTGATTGTTGATTTTTAGTTTACGCGATTTAACTAAACGGTTGAAATTAAAAGTAAACACGTAAAAGTTTAAATAAAAATATCTGAGCTTATTGACGTAGAATGACCTAAAAATGAAGATTGTTACAATATTGCTCGAAGTTGGAAATATATATTTCACTCGTATTCTAACTCGTTTTTTGTAGCAAGTCACAATAGCTTGATTTCTTGGTGCTCTCGAACGAGGGGGAGCACACATCAAGGAGGAGCGTTTATTCCGTCGAATTATTATTTTCGCATCGACACTGTCTTTTTTATTCTAAAAAAAGGGAGGAGAAATGGACTAAAACTCACTAAAACTTGTTTAAATATAATTTTACATATAATGAGTTTATATTTTGTAATCATTAAAAAATGAGAGATTGTTAATACAATTAATGTCTAAAAACGTTATTTATATTTTTCGACTTCTCTACGTTTTGATAATCACAAAATGTAAAAACATGCTACGTAAAATTAAACGTAAACAAGTTATTAGTTGTAAATTTCCATTTTGACGTAAATCACTTCAGGTATGAACAAACAAATGATTAATTTGTTAAGTGATCAAAGTAAAACTTTTTGTCCTAAACTTTACATTTTTACAAATGTAACAAAACCTTTTTACAAAAATAAATTAGACAAAATGATTTTGTAATTAGAAGAATGTTTTATTTAAATATATATTTGAAATCATGTCCCCCCTAAATTAGATAAACCTGAACCAGAAAACATTTCCTTAGAAAAAAAAAGATAAAATCAGAAGCGTCCTATAAATGGGCGGCCCCCTGATAGGCTGGGCGGCCCTATGATTGATAAGGGGTCCGCCAGGCATAGATACGGGATCGGCTGACCAAATTTGTCTCAGGCTATGGCCCTATAAATAGTGGATTATTTCCACATATTTTTTCACCTTTTTACACATAGTTTTTCTCTGTTTTTAATCAGCTTACATATTTTCTAGTCTTTGATCATTTAACTTGTATAAACATTTGTTTACAAGCGATCCAATCTTTTCCCTCCAAGTGCAAGAGAAGAATACTCGTAATCATCAAGATACGAAGTATTATAGATTAGTTTGTGCATACGTAACGTTGTTACGCTCTCGTTGTAATTTGTACATCAACCACATCACTTCCATTCTTGTGTAATAGTTAGATTGGGTAGATTGTGTTAGTATTTTAGGTGAGAAAATACGTGATTGAGCGGTTAGTATTTTATTCCTCAAAATACATTTTTGAGTGGTAGATTGGTTCTAGCTAAGATTAGAACTCGACATTTAGCTTAGTGTCAAAAATTGGTGTAAGCGACGTTTGTACGGTTTTCTCCGCCTGAAGGGAGCTTGTTGACATAGTGCAGTGAACTCTCGAGTTGGATACCCGAAGAGTGGAGTAAGGCGAAGAGGAGCTTCGTTACCGAACCACTATAAATCTTCGTGTCGTGGTTTGATCTTTCTAACTCTATACTTTCATCTTGCATTTATATTTCGTAGTTAGTATTGTGTGTGTGTGTGTGTATTGTGTTCATATTGTGTTCAAGTGATCTCACGTAAACTCGAATCTAAGATTTTACAAACAAGTATAATTAAATTTAAAAAAAAGCGGTAAACTATTCAACCCCTTCTAGTTTCCATATAATTAATATATTAGTTGTATTATATTAATTATATTTATATGTCACGATTTAACGTAACGGTCGTTAGTTTGTCCGTGTGATGAATAACCAACGTTAGACCTTTTAATTTATGTGTATTGTACATATAAATTACCAACGACAAAAAATCAAATATGGGAGGACCCGTAGTGAAAGTTTTCGCCGACTTATAAGGATAGGGGGTTTAGGAATTCAAACTTGTCCACCAAGTTATTAAGCCTATATAGTGAATTCCATAATTCACTATTTGGTGCTTCTTGGAAAACCTAAACAAGCTAAACTTCTCTTCTTCTTCTTCCTTTGTTCTTAGCCGATCGAATTCACCAAACATAAGGGTTTTTTTATTTTTATTTAAGATCGACGAAAAGTGTTTAGTTTGTTTTCGTGATTCAAGAACTAGCATTCGTGTAGTAAATTCATATACATGTAGTGTGGATAATCCATAGAGTATATCTACGTCGATATCTCACTTGTTTCGTGAGTTCTTAAGGGAAAATTAGTACCCGTAATTTTCACCATTCGGTTGCTTGACTAAGAACGAAAAGGTACGCAAATTGTTTAGTGTTTTATGTTAATTAGTCATGCCATACGTAATTCCTTTGGGACCATCTCTGTTGCGTTTATAATGTGTTATATAGATAACAAATCCCAACAGGACTACCACCAACTTGTGAGAACTCAATTTATGGATCGGTGTCATTAAGTGAATTATACATATGGTAGAGTTTTTACTCATCCTCATACTTGAGATGCAAGTAGGTCTTACATGTGTGGATGGCATTTCTTGATTTTAGTCAACCATTATCCTGAATACGGTAGTTATAAAAGCTATTTCCAGAAGTGATGTGAAGCACATGAAAGACACGTGCAATCAATAAAGAATTTGTTCTTCTACGTGTTTATGGATTTAGATACTACTGGGCCCCTCGTTGAGTTGATCAGATGTTTGCATGGCCATGCCCAAAGTGTAGTCAAGATGAATCTTGTTACGTTTGGTAATCTAGTTCAATTTCAATAACGAGAAACAAAATTGTAGAAAACTAGAAGGGTGGTTGAATAGTTTACCGCTTTTTAATTATATGTTTGGCTTGATTATAATAAACTTAGATTCGATTTTATGTGAATTCACAATGTGCACAATATGAACAATTTAACTTAATCAAATAAGTAATGACAAGATATAAAATAAGTATGCAAGATAAGAGATAAGAGATGGAAAGATCAAACCACAACACGAGGATTTATAGTGGTTCGGTAACGAAGCACCTCTTCGCCCTACTCCACTCCCCGAGCACCAAACTCGAGAGTTTTCTTCACTATGTCAACAAGCTCCCTTTAGGCGGAGAAAACCGTACACAACTTAGCTTACACCAATTTCTGACACTAAGCGTAATGTCGAGTTCTAATCCTAGGTAGAACCAATCTATCACAACTAACCACACTACTTCACGACAATTCACTACTTCACTTCACCACACTACTTTTTCTTCACTTCACAACTTCACTTTACTCCACAACTTCGCTTCACTTCACAACTCCTTCACAACCTTTCTATACTTCTCTTCACAACTTCACTTCAACTAAACACTATCTTGAACACACCAATCTAACACTACTTACTACGATCACCCCGATCTAACTATACTTACAATGATCACCACAATCTACTTAATATACACAACTACAATACACACCTTCACAATATACACAAATGATTTACAAGATATGATACAATTGCAACAAGGTTGCAAGGACACACTCTAAGCTATAATACTTCTTCACTTGATGGTAGGAAGTATTCTTCTCTTGCACTTGAGGATCAAAGCTTGGATCACTTAGAAACAAAGCTTTATGATTAAATGATCAAAGGAAAGAAAGGAGAGTATAAACTGATTTAGAACAGAAAGAAAGTGTGTGCAAAAGGTGAGAAAATCAGTGGGGAATAGTCTAGTATTTATAGGCAAACTGGTCTGACATTTTGTCTGGGCGGTCCCCTTAAATAGGGTGTCGGTCCCCTTAATTATTAAGGGGACCGCCCTTATAATTAAGGGGGCCGCCCAGCCTCAGACGCTCCCTTTTTTGTCTTTTCTAGGGGAGGTGTTTTCTGGAACATTTCTAGCCGTTTTTAGGTAGAAAATTTGAATTCAAAATATTTATTTGAATAAAACATTTCTTTTAAATCTAAAAATGTTTTGTAAAAGATATAAAAATGTTTGTGACATTTTTATAAAAAATGTGAGGTTAACTAAAAATTCCTTTGATCATGAAATGCATTAAGCATATGTTTATTCATACCTTTAAGTGATTAAATTTTCAAAATGAAAATTTACTACTAATTACTTGTTTACAAATAATTTTTCATTAATCGTTTTTACATTTTGTGATTATCAAAACGTAGAGAGGTCGAAAAATATTAATAACGTTTTTAGGCATTATTTCTATCAACAATCTCCCCCTTTTTGATGATTACAAAATCTAAACTCATTAAATGTAAAATTATTTTTAAACAAGTATTTAGTGAGTTTTATTTCCATTTCTCCCCCTTTTTGTAGAATCAAAAAGGCTTCGTCGATGAATATGTGAAAAGTCGACGGGATGAACGCTCCCCCTTGATGTGTACTCCCCCTCGTTCGAGGGCACCAAGGAATCGAGCTATTGATAACTTTGCTACAAAACAAGTTAGAAGAACAAGACAACCATTTCTAACATGTAGCAAATAGGAAAAATATTTAAACATGTTGATAATGCTTAACAAGTGTCAAGTTATTTGTGTAAACTAACAATCACAAATATATATCAACTAGGCTTAACTTTTATGGATATGAAAAATTCAACCAACCAAAAAGAAAACAAGTGCATAATTAAAACATAAGACTAAAGTCCATTCATTAAACATAATAATTGTGTATAACACACAAGCATGCATACATCAAGTAGAAATAATATGCTTGAAGCATATTAGTACAACATACATAAAATTAAACTACAAAGGTCCTAGTATTCCTAGAATTTCATAGGACTTGCTTGCAAAAGGAGAGGGTTGGTCATTTATTTGAAAGCGAGAAAAAAGTCGGCATGTATCATGCTTAGTTGGTTGTTGGTGGAGAGTTTGGAGCGGAGGTGGTTGTTGGAGGATAGTCACGTTGGATTTGAGGTGGTGGTTGTGGTCGAGTAAGAAGAAATTCAATCCAATTGATATCTTCACTCAAGGTTAGGAATTGTTTTTGGGTGTATATGCAACAAGGGCAATAACCAACATGTTGTTCAACTTGATCCAAGTTGAGGGTGTGAGGTAAATTTGGAGAGTAGTGTGATGAGGAAGTGTTACGTTGTGAGAGATGTATAGCAAGGAGGTTTGATAGGTCTTGAAGTTGATTAATGTCATTCATGAGCATTTCTCTACTTGGAGATGGAGGAAGTGGAGGTTGAGTGTGGTTGTCACCTTGAGGTGAGGGTGGGATTTGAGCATGAAGCACGCTAGCAACATGTGGATTGACAAGTAAGTAAGGAAATGGGGGTTGAGATTGATTGATGATTTGTGGTGGAATGGAAGCTTGTCCAACATTAGTGTTACAAGAATCACTAAGTGGAAGTGATTGAGATTGTAGTAAAACATGGTTTGAATGAGTAGTATAGGTGTTTGCTTGTGATGGTTCAATGATAGGAGATTGTGGTTTGGGTATTGGTGTTGGTAAGTTAACATCAACCTCATTTGATGTGTTACAATAGTTTAATTTATTTCTCCAAATGGGTCTTACGGATATTTTGGCAACCTTTGAAGGTTTTGGTAAAGGTTTGTGTTAGAAACACGAAAAGTATCGGTCACTTCCAATAATAGTTAGTCAAAGCCCGTAGTTAGTCTAATGTAATGTTTAGTAATCTAATAGGGCCAAAAGGCCCATGGAAATCCCATAAGCTAACCATGGCCGGCTATATGTGTAACACCCCCAAAATCATGTCGCATCGGAAAGGTAACAATGGGGTGCTACGTCAAAGTACAAAAATCAAGATATAGAAAACGACCTTAAA
>BQNB010090724.1:0-23175 GCA_026074375.1 Tanacetum coccineum | reverse complement strand
AATAGCGTATGAGACAAAGGCACCTATCCTAACAACTAAGTTGAATGTAGTTAACCTTGGTTTTGTCAAGCTTTTAATGTCTATTTTAAACTAAGAGACTTGTTTAATTTAACCTTAGTTAGAAAAATTTAACCTTAGTTAAAAAAATCTGATCTTAAGTGTGTTAAGTCGAAACTGGTTAAGTGTTAAACATCTTCACTCGTTCGGTCCACAAAGAATACACTTCGATCGGTTTGCATTGACTATCACTCGTTTGGTTCATATAAAAATTTGCTCGATCGGTCCATACTAAGTGTCACTCGTTCGGTCCATGCTTAATGACACTCGTTCGGTTCTCATTAAAATTTGCTCGATCGGTCCACACTAAGTGTCACTTGTTCGGTCCGCGCTTAATGACACTCGTTCGGTCCATACTGGATCCACTCGTTCGGTCCTCACTAGGATTCACTCGTTCGGTCCTTACGATGATTCACTCGTTCGGTCCATACTGGATCCACTCGTTCGGTCCTAATAGTCTTTCACTCGTTCGGTCCGTATTACAAATTACTCGATCGGTTCCCTTTATACTGACACTCGTTCGGTCCATATTACAAATCACTCGATCGATTCACTCTACACTACACTCGTTCGGTCCACATGTTATATCTCTCGATCGGTTCTCACTACTAATCACTCGTTCGGTTCATACGTTTTTATGCTCGTTCGATTCATGCATATTTTGATCGTTCGGTTTTCTTAAGGTTTTACTAGATCGATTCTAATAATTAACATTTTAACAATGTTGATCTCAAAGAACCTGACCACTACTCTAGCATGTCCAGGAAACCATGTTACAACAATTCCATACAAAACACATAATAATTTTACATTATTTTGCATATTTCTATATTTTCGAACACAAAACAGTCAAGAACATGATTAAATCGCAACGAATGATAAAACTTAATTAACCTATACATATGTTACACCTAACACTACAAAATCCCTCAATCAATTTGAAGTTTTAACTACTTTTTGATTTTAAGAACCCTAATTTTATAATTAGGGCATCTGTGATCAAGAGTGGCGAAAACTATCAATTCCTTTGGGATTCGAGATGATTAGATGATGATGATCAAGATTTAAGTTATACCTTATAGATGAAACTGAATGACTTTGCTTGTTTAGGTGACATTTACCATCATTTCAACTTTAGCACATTTGGCCCCTCTTGTTTAGATGACATCTAAGTTTTGCAATTAAGTTTTATAAGGTGAAATCAAGTTAAACTATTAGCACTCTTGATCCCTAAAGTTTTATACTCGCACACCTATAGACTTAAATTAGCAAACTACACCCTAAAGGCATAAACAAGTAACACATAAGGCACAAGCAAGTTAAACTTAATTAACTTTCTATCAAGAGATATTACATTATCGTTTAAAAAACTTTTTCCCTTTTAACAGCTCATTTTATCATGACAAAGAAATTTGACATTCTCTCCCCCTCAAACAATGACCCGTTTTCTATTGAAAGAGCTGTAGTCATTGTTTGAGAAGTCAAATGTTAAATGAAAAAAATATTTTCAGATGATGGAATGATTTTATTTTTGAAAAAAAAACAACAAACACCATGGTAAATAAGATTTCTCTTATTTATACACATAGATGCACTGAAACGTACACTTATGGATATAGGAAGCACGGGTTGTGATGCAAAGTAAACACAAGCCTTTGCATGGTCATAAAGTAGACCCTGCCCGAGAATAAATTCCCATTGTTAGGAACAACTGTCTTTTAGACGACATGTTTTCCTCAAGGAGAAAAGTGGGTTACTATCTGAAATAATAGCAAGCCATGTGGCATGTTTTGAAAACATTTGAAACTTCTGCTCGAACTTCATTTACAGGCTTGTATCATTGTTGAATGACATTTCTAAGACCGTAAATGTTATCGATTTCAGAAGACATGCCATTGTAAAACTTCTTTTTGAATTTTTCTCATTTTTTAATTTTGTATTTTGTTTTTGAAAAGTTTATATAAAAGAAAATCTTTTTGGTTTTTCTGATTTTATATTTTTCTCTTTGTTTTTATAAAATTTTATAAAAATAAAAATGAAAATAAAAATCTTTTTGTGTTTTTATGATTTTAAGTATTTACTTATTATACAGGATATTTGAATAGGTACCACCACTATTCATCAACTTCATCTGCCAATTGTTTCAGAGTATCCGGCGTAAAACTCCGCATTCCCAGCTTGTTGATAAGAAATTCAATTCTTTCTCGGCCAAGAGCTTTAGTGAAGATGTCCGCCAATTGATATGTCCGATTGACAAAGTAAAGTTCGATCACACCATTCTCAACATGCTCCTTGATGAAGTGAAACCTGATGTCTATATGCTTGGATCTGGAATGTTGAACGTTGTTGCAGCATAAGGCAATAGCGCTTTTGTTATCACAGTACATTGGAATTTTATTGAATCCAAAGCCATAGTCGGTAAGTTTTGGATTCTCATCCAAAGACTTAGCACAACAACCAGATAAGACAAATCAATAATAAACAGCTTCCGTACTGGATATCGCAGCGCTTTTCTGCCTTTTAGACGACCAGCTTACAAGTCTATCACCCAAAAGTTGTATACTGCCAGATGTGCTACGGCGTGTATCTTGACAACCAGCATGATCCGCATCTGCAAATGCTGTTAGTGGCAAAGGACAATCCTTCGATACCAAAGACCCGATGCAACGTGTTCCTATTTAGATACCAAAAGATCCTTTTTACTGCATTAAGTTGCTTCTGTAGGCCGGCCTATACCGGGCACCCAAGCATATAGCAAATAGTAGGTCAGGTCTACTGGTCTGTAAGAAAAAGGAGGAGTGCCATCAAACCACGAATAGTGTGATTGAACTACAGCTTTCCCTTCTTTATCCTCCACCAGTTAGGACTTCTCCGCCAATGGAGTATCCACTTGGTCCCAGATCATAGACCCATATTTCTTTTAGTGATCAAGAGCACATTTAGATTGGTTATAAGAAATGCCTCTAGGACTTTAATAAATTCTAGTAGACCTAAGAAAAATAGAGATTTTACCCATCATCGACATCATGAATTTTTGAACACAATAATTTAGCGAATAGATCACAAAGTATCAGATTAGATGCACAAAGATAATATCACGCCATAGATTTGTACAGTAGAAGTTCAGTTGCACTTCTCTACGGAAGAACAAGAGGTAGGATCGCACTAAGCCTTGGAGAAGTCAATTTGATATCAGATGAAGACAACCATAACATACCAACACGTGGAGCTGTTTCAACCCATAAAGAGCTTCTTCAGCTTGTAGACTAGTTAGTTTTGTCTGGATCCACATAACCGTCCGTTGGGCTAAACATAAACTTCGTTCACGCGTATAACCAAGCTATAAACGCAGTCTTCACATCCATTGATATATGACCATGTATCACGTGAGCACAACGCTAGAAAAGAATCGTATATCAACAAGTCTGGCAACCGGGAGCGAATTAACACATCGAAATCGATACCCTCCTCTTGGCGAAAACCCACGAGCGACCATCCGAGCCTTATTTTTCAGAATACCTCCTAACTCACAAGCTTAACCTATAGATCCACTAAGAGATATGACAAATGCTTTGTCATGAGGAGAACAATCCCAAACCTCCAGACGTTCAAATTCATGAGTTTCCTCTTGCATAGCTTCAATCCAACATGCCTGAGTTTTAATGCTTCTTTGTAGTTCTGGGTTCGACTGATGTGTATAAAGGCATCATTAGTAGCAGAATAAGGCTTGTTCATGGAGTTTAGTTCATGTGGAAACTGGTCTGTCGAGAGCACCGATTATATTCTCAAGTGGGTGATCCTTCGTCCATTTGCTATTGTGTTTAGAAACTTGGTGATCGGGAGGCACAATTATATGAATAATGTCTGATGATGAAGATTGATCAGAATAACTTACTGGAAATGAATACCGAAGACTGTTCAATACCCATATGTGTCAACTTCAAATATCATGATATCTTCTTCAACATCCATGAGAAAGAATAGGAGTTTGATTTCATGTGGTTGTATGAGAGTTACTTGGAAATGGTGCATCATGTCAACTGAAGTTGAGTAAGGAGAAACCAGTGGATACAGCATGTTCATGAGCAACTACTTCATGAATAGGAAGGCAATGACTTCTGGATGCTTGTAAATCAACATAAGTGGGGAATTAAGTGACTCATCAAACAATGTTGAAACAACAAATCCAGTGCAGAATCTCGAAGGTGTACAAATGGTGTTGAAGAAGGAGGGTTTTGGCACGAGTCCATAACTGATTGATACAGGAGTCATTTCATGAAGAGCGGTCTGAACTGTTATTCCAGAAGCCATCGCGGTCAGCTCATCAAAGTCAACGTGAATGGTTTCAATTATTCGTCTGGTACGTCTGTTGTAAATCTGGAATGCTTTCTTCGTGGGTGCATAGCCAATGAAAAATACCATAACTCCTTAGGTTGTAACATGCCCAAAAGACTCACAATCATTCGTTGGGTAGCAAAGTGCACCAAACACATGTAGATACGATAGATCGGGAGGTTTGTCGTGTAAAAGCTCGTATGGTGTTTTACCATGACGACGACGTATCATGGAACGATTTTGGGTATAACAGCTGTGGGGCAAAAAAAACCGCTTCGCCCATAGAAATAAGGAGCTATTGCTAAAGTTAACATAGTGCGGGCTGCTTTAATTAGCGTACGATTTTATCTTTCAACAACACCGTTATGGCTGTGGAGAAGCGTGCCACTGATATTTCATGGAGAGATGCCAAACCGTCACATAATATTCACAGCATGTTCTGATAAACAAACCCAGTTCCATTATATGTTCTGATGCGACGAACGGTTTCCTTAAGCCGTACTTGGATCATCTTCAAAAAATTGATAATAAAACTAGAGCTCAAACTTTTGACGCTAACATTTTACCCCAGTAAATCGAGAGTAGTTGTCGACAATAACGAGATGTAATTCTCTCCATTGACACTCGCGACCACGAATTGGCCGCCACATAGATCCAAATCACCCAATTAGGAAGTTTTTCTTGATTGGTGTCCTCAAGATTTGGTTTGTGGGGTTTCTTTGAACTTTTGCCTAATGCACATGCAGAACATAAGTGATCCTTTTCAAACTTGAGCTTAGGGAGACCTCGGACAAGTCCATGTCTTGCAAGATGATTAATAGCACCAAAGTTCAAGTTAGAAATACGCGAAGCCATACACCAGGACTTGGTTTTAGATGTCTTTTGACAATATGACAAATGGGAGAGGTGATTCCATCATAAATACCCAAGTTAGAGTGTATAAAGATTATACCCTCGAGATTCCTTCAATAAATCAACAACGTCTAGATTACGTAATGAAGCATGTGTGTTTTACGGAAAAGCCCACTTCGTGATTGGAATCACAGAAATTGTCCTACGAAAATAATTATGCCCAAGTCCTTCAATGTAATAACCCATGAAAAGTAACATTCCCAATCGATAGCTCCAAAACCCATTATCTTTTCACTGATCATTTCCGAATTTACCTGTACCAAGAATTTACTGGTGAAATTGGTGAGCCGAGAGTGCATCTTCTGTCATGTGCAATCGGCGCAACCGGAATCCAAATACCAGTAGACGATATGGAACAACCTCAATCATTCAGAGAAGTAGATGGAAATATTAGTTTTTTAGGATCCCAGGATTTACTGGGTTCCTGTTATGTTAGCAGACATTGTTTAAAACCTAGTTTGCTAACGGACTCATTATTCTTATTCTCCTAGGTTTTACTTAGTATACCAATTTAACCGACAGGTTTGTTATTTAGATCTAGAACTATTGGTTTCCTAGAGGGCACTTCATTAGTAGTGGTAATCCTAGTATAAAGGGCACGTCATATTCCTACAATAAAGAAGGTCCACCGGTTTAGGTCTCCAAATATATCCTATCTGAGTGTACACTTTTCCTGTTGGTTTCCAAATAGCTTTCTTAGATTTATGCTGCTTAGGTTTAGCATGAAATTTCACACCATTCATAGAATTAAAACCACCAAATATCAGAAGACATGAAATCTTTACTGTTAAACACATATATAATCAAGAATCATCTTGTTTCTTGGAATTCTGCACAGACCGATCCATTAACTTTAACAGTACCATTCCTTTTATTCAAACTAGATTTAACGTTCCTATTATTATCTTCTACGTTTAATTCTTTTGAATTAACTACTTGGAGTCTGAGGAAATCCTATCATTCCTATATGCTGAAGTCTGAGATCCGCTAGCACAGTAGCAAGGTCATACTCCTGTAGAATGCAACACACGCTTGTTAGAAACTATGTTTGAAGTCGAGTCTGTTTTTGTGTTTTCTGTGGATGTGAGTGATTCGGCAAACTTAACTTTCTTGTCCTTTTTCCTTGGTATGACCTCAACTAATTGATGACCAAAATTGTTGATGCTAGGGCAAGATCTACTTATGTGTGAAAGCAAATCCTGGATGACTTTGGTATACCTAAAGGCAGACTCTAAAAGTGAATCGTGAGGATAATTAGCTTTTACATGTTCGACTATATCCCTAAGGACCAAAGCTTCTTCCTGAGTGTGTTTAATATATGAGGAGTGAGCAGTCCTTTTATTCAACAATTTGGGCGTGATTGGTTCCATATTATCCTTAAGCACATTTGGATCAACAGAGTGGGTCTCAATAGCCTCCTTATCTACAGCTTTTCCTTTAAGTTTCCTTAACTCATTTTTTAGGGCTGCTATAACCAAACCTTGTTCCTGAAGTTTTGCATTTAAATCAGAAATTTCCCCAGACTTTATATTGACTTGCTTGATTAACGCATCACATTGTTCTTTTGATTGAACACGTTTTGGTTTAATCGAGTCATAAAGTTGCTTATAAGTCTGTTTCAAATGCTCATTCTCAGCAACAAGTTTTGTCACTCTATGTTCCAATTCACAAGTTAAAGAGTATCAATTTCCTCCATGTCATTTTGACTGTATGATCATCCACATTTCCTTTAAGGACTTAATTTGCTCTTTCAACTTGACAATGACTGTGTCTATTTGCTTAAAGACTTGAGCTCTCAATTCACTAAATCAAACAACTGATAAAACTTATGAGCATTTGATTTAAAACACTGTTTTCTAGTTGAAAATTTTCCTGATTAAGTTGAGAATCAGCTTCCAAAGTGATGCAATGTTTTTCAAGAGTCGTAAAACTCTTACAAAGTTTTTCGTAAGTTTCTTTATCAACAAAATCTTTTATTGGAAGCCATCTTGAGTTCGAGACACATTATGACATTCACTCACAGTTTACACAACCTCATTCAGAGAACCCATCACAGACATTTTTACAATATCATAATCAATGGCTGTTCCAGAGTCGTTCATTTTTTCACTCAAAACTTTATCATTTAACATCGAAAGTTTGTTGTGACTCCAAGCGATTGTTGTTCGAAAGCCTGTTCCATTGATAAAATACTTTTTTGACATCGGCAAGTTCTTCAACCAAGTATGGTGAAGTTATTGAAAAATCCTTTTAATTTTATTCATAAACGGAAAGATTCATTCCAAAACAATCCTTTGATGTTCAAACCCCCACGTGCCCTCAGTGATATCTGGTGGCATTGGTTCTTTCATTGACAACCTGATTCAAAGCCAGTAAGATATCGTTTAAGCTCTATCAAGCTAGAATTCACCAAACTTACTTTAGGAAGTTCTTTTGGAACAACAAATAAGACGGTTGTGTAAGAATGAGATGGGTCTAAAACTAGGACCGAAGATCGCTTTCCAATAGGCATTTCACTATATATAATCCAGATGTCGAACAAATCGTTGTAGTAATCATTATTAAGACAGCATAATTAATGGTTTAGTGTTCACCTCAATGTTATTACACCCATTGGATCTTGTTTCATTAAAAAGCAATTTTGAACGACTTTCTTCACAAAGCGTTAATGTTTCATCAAATAGGAATCAAACAGTATCATTTTAAGAATGGAGTTCCCTCATACAGCTTTGTGTCTTGACTCCCATCTTTTCTTCATATAGAAAGGTTTTTCCAAAACCGATAGCTTTTTCGAGAATGAACAAAACAAATTTTGTGATTTAGTCATCATATTAACAGTTTGCGAAGATTGACCTCCTTTTGAAAATGAAGTTTGTCAAGTTGCTTATATTTCTTTTCTAAAGCAATTTCGTCTATCAATATTTCTGTTTTCCCTGCCGATTTCAATTACATTTTGAGTTCAGTAAACAGTTTATATCATTAAGAAACTTTCTTGCACTGTTCGATAAAGATTTTGCTTAAGACCAATCTCGGCATACTGTCATTTGATCCAAAAAAAACAGTAATTTCAACATTTGGCATTTCTTTCAAATCTTTAACCTCTTCTTTATTTCTGTCAAGCTCGGTAATCAAAGCTTGATTGGCACTTTTATATTCCAGATTAACATTGGTGCAGTGCATCACTTGGGTAGTTAATTGTTCAAACATAGATATTATCATGACATCTTGTTGAGCAGAAGATTTATAATTCTGGACAGTTTCCTGTTGTGCTTCACTTCAGTACTGAGAATAAGGAAGATATTGCTATCATTCTAGTTATTTTCAGTTTCTGGACAGACTCACATCAATAACTGTTAAGAAGACGTCATATCTGCTCAACCTGATTAAGTAAAATACATAGGGTCAGATATCTGGATTGAGTACGCTCAGTGAGTCATCTGAGCCATTCACTGGACAGATTCGCCATAAGAGCAATCTTATGCTGAGTTGATGTTCACACAATCAGAGTCATAAGCAACCAGATCATCGGCTGATAAGCATCATTGTGGGTGATGACTGTCTGAGAGATTTGAATTGTCAGGAAGTCTGGATCTGCAAAAAGACTATTTCTTCCTCTGTTAAAGCTGACACTTGCTTGAGCTTGAACCAGCAACACTTTATCGTTGAACCATGTTTCATCCCTTTTCCTCTTGGCTTAGTACACTGCTTGGCAATATGACCCTCCCCTTGCAATTGTAACAAATAACAGTCCGTTGTTTCCCCGAGTTGCTTCCACTTGCACCAGGTTGTATTATCTGTTGTTTCCAGCACATAGGTAGTTTGTCCTCCACCTGAACAGGTTGCACAGTTACTTTTTCCAATCATAGATGGTAAGCTTGTTGACCATGGTTTGACGAAGTCCTTAGCTGATTGTTGTAGTAGGATACCGGGATGTGACAACAGTTGTTAAGAAATGTACATCATGTGATAATTGCATCAATTGGATCATCCCCTTCCGGAACACTGGAACACTAGACTGGAGTCTGTATGGGAAAATCAGGTTGATGCTGTGATAGCTGTGGAGCATATTCAAATGTGGGATTGATGGATGTGGAGAATAAACGTTGTGGTGACCATGATTGGTACTCCATTTAGGGACCTCTCCTTTCTTAGTAAGTGAAACTTATCGAATTCATCATACATCTTGCACTCACGGTTCTTGTTTTGTTAATGACGTTCACATGCATCAGCAGTTTAATCTTCTCCCAAAGATCTTTTGCCACACGATGTTGACTTCATAAGAGCATAAGATTTCAGTTGGTAGGTCCTTGGAGAATGATTTTATAGCATTGATGTCACGAAGAATAAGTCATCTTGAATGCTTCAGCTGGAGTCAATTCAACATATTCCTTAAGCTTGTTACTCCATCCTCAAGATTGAAGGCCAAACAAGTGTTTCCTTTTCAACAATGCAAGAATCAATCATCCAAGTGGTCTATCAACATATAAAGTACCATTCTGCATTTTTCCATGAATCATATCCAATTGTTTTTTCCAAGCAACGGTGTTTGTTGTCTCCTCTAGAAAGAAGTGACTTACCACAAAGAGTCTTCATTGTGGATCAAAAAGAATTTACAAATGACCGATCGGTTGTAGAAAGAAATTGTGTTTGGTTTTGTGATTGTTGAGTCATGAAGTGGAAACTATAACGGGATTTACAAATCTTAGACAAAACCGGGAAACAATTTTGTTTCATGGATTTACAAGTCAAAGAACAGAACCGTATAATTTAGGAAATAGTTTTGTTAAGTTTAAACTTAATTTTGTTTTCTCTAGGTTCGGTTGACAAAAAATGAGCTAGTTCGGTTCCCTAACTCGTATGGTCCCCTACTCGTTCGGTCCTACTCGTTCGGTCCTACTCGTTCGGTCCTACTCGTTGTCACTAGTTTGGTTCCTCTTGTTCGGTTCAAACTAGTTCGGCCGACAAAGATTAGCTCGTTCGGTTCCCAAATAGAAATAGCTAGTTCGGTTCCCAAAGAGAATAGCTCGTTCGGTTCCCAAATAAGATTAGCTAGTTCGGTTCCCAAAGTAAAAGGCTCGTTCGGTTTGAACTACAGTAATCTAGTTCGGTTCTCCTCGTTCGGTTCCAACACTAGAAATCTCGTTCGGTTCTCCTCGTTCGGTTGTCACTAGGAAAGAACTCGTTCGGTTGTCACTAGGAAAGAACTCGTTCGGTTGTCACTAGAAAGGAACTCGTTCGGTCCAACTCGTTCGGTTTCCTTGTTCGGTCCAACTCGTTCGGTCCCAACTACTACGAAACACAAATCTTCAAAACTCAAAAAAACACGATTTTCAATGGTTTTTAGCAAAAATTCTGGTACAACTAGTGTTACTAACCCTATAGGAACAATAAAAATGAAAACTTTAAGGTTTTTAAGCCAAAAAATTTAAATCACTATTTTGCTCTTTGTAAAAGGATTTCGACCAAATCAAACACAAAAACTAAACACACCACTCCATGGCTCTGATACCAATTGAAGAATACTAGTAATCTTATTATCAAACCAAGAACAAGAGTGAGATGTGGGTTGTGATGTTAGAGAGAGATTGGATGGAAAATGGATGAATTGTATAAAATGAAATGTGGTAAAATGGAACAACCAACAACCAACCCCTCTCCAATGCTAGGAGAGGGATTATATAGTACATGGAGGCCAGCCATGGGCTATGATGGGCTTCCCATGGGCCTTGGGCCGGACTAGATTACTAATCTAATCATTACACTAACTACGAGCTAAGACCTGTTACAACTTGGAAGTGACTGACACTTTTTGTGTTTCCAACAATGTGATTAGATAATTTGTCTACCTGGTCTCTCCTAGGTTAGAGGTGTTTTAGACCTGATGGACGAGGATTAATTAGTCATTCTCGGAGGTGGAGTTTAGACCTCATTGGTGGGTTAGTAATCCACTCCGGGTTTAAGGATGGTTTGAAAACGTATTACTTCATCATCACTTGCAATAGGAATTTATTATTATTATAATAATATAATTTATTTGGTTTGATTCTATCAAGTTTTTTCATTTGAATCGACATATTGAGCCTTTTCCAAACTTTACTTGTATGGTATCGCTAGGTGATCCTTTGGTAAAATTAAAACCTAATCCAGATTTATCTCCCCAGAAGTCTTTTGAGAATTTATTATTTTCTTAAGTGAGTGACTACTATCATTAAATTTATCTAGCCTAGATATTCTTTTACTAAGCACCACATAGTCAAGCTAAGATCTTGAACATAATTTACAATCTTCAATTATTTCATTACCTTTTCTAACCTAGATAATTTGTTTTTTTAGTTCTAGTACTTTCATTTTCCTAAATCAATATTAGCTTGTTTTAGAGTTTATTTTTTATGCCATACTTATAGTCCCTAATTTTGCAAGTCTACTAATTTTTTTTTTTTCCCCCCACATTATCTAAAGTCATTTTCGTCTAGTAATGATTTAGTCAATCACTAAAATATTCGGTTTTCGGAAAGTACCTCATTGAATCTTTAGCCATAAGACACTTTCGTCCTTTGCTCCTCCTCTTCATCATCGTCGCTTATCACTTCAAGCTCCTCCCACGAACGCTCATTTGATTTGGATATTTAATGTATCGTACATTCTCCGATGAGATGATTTGGATCCTCACACTTGAAACATTTTCTTTCAACCCACTTGTCCTTATTTCTGTCATCTTTTATTTCTTTGGAATGATCCTTCTTTCTTCATATGGTTTGTTTTACAAATCGTCCTTGTCCCATTTGAAAGAATTCTGAAGTTTCTTACTGCCATGGCGTATTCTCATCTTCACTATCAGAGGTTGAACTATCTCATCAACTAGATTCTTCTAGCTCAAGGCAATAGATCTACTTGTTTCTCTGTTTGTTTATTACGGTATTCCGAGTCTTTTCTTGATTACTTTTCTTGCCATAACTTTTAAATTTCCATAAATCGTCAAGGAAAGAGTGTGTTAGATTCTTTCTGATTCTTCAATTGTCGTGACTTTTGCGCGCCATTTTGGATGTAATGCCCTAAGAAATTTCCTAACACAATTCTTGCTAGAAAAACTTTCATCAAGTGCTTTTAAGCTAGTAATAATAGTGTTAAATTTAGCAAAAGCATTATCTATTGATTCCTCTTCCGGAATCGTAAATTGTTCATATTGTTGAACAAGAAGATCTATTTTATTATCTTTGACTTGATTATTACCTTGGTGAGTTACTAGTAAAGAATTCCAAATATCTTTTGCGGTTTCACACATAAAAATTCTTTCGTATTCTTTACGTGGCAAAGCATTATAAATTACCATTTTAGCCTCATTATTTTTAGAAAGTTTTCTTTTTAAATCATCGTTTTGTTTATCAAATGGTACTATTTCATCCTTTTTAGTTTCGGGATTATTTTGAAAAGGAAGGAAATCACCATTGGTAATAACATGCCAAAGATCTAGATCTTTTGACTTCACATAAGTTTCGAATCTATTTTTCCAATAAATGAATCCATCACTTTCAAATAGTGGTGGTCTTTGCATAGATTGCCCTTCTAAATATTTTTCCGATTCCATAGATCGATTCAAGTTTTAAAATACAATTTATTTTAAAATTCTTGTTTAGCGTGGCTCTTGATACCAATTGTGGAAAACTAGAAGGGGGGTTGAATAGTTTACCGCTTTTTAATTTAAGGTTTATGTTTGTTTGTAAAACTTAGATTCGACTTTTTGTGAATTCAATGCTTGCACAATATGAACAATATAAGTATATGAAATGATAAAGTAAGACAAGAGATAAGAGTAAGAACAATCAAACCACAACGCGAGGATTTATAGTGGTTCGGTAACGAAGCACCTCTTCGCCCTACTCCACTCCCCGAGCACCTAACTCGAGAGTTTTCTTCACTATGTCAACAAACTCCCTTATGGCGGAGAAAACCGTACACAACGTTGCTTACACCGATTTACGACACAAAGCTAAATGTCGAGTTCTAATCTTAGCTAGAACCAATCTATCACAACACAACTTCACGACTTGTTCACGACTTCACAACTTCACGACTTCTTTACAACTTCACGACTTCTTCACGACTTCACTTCACCACACTACTTATATCACAACTACCTAACACTACTTGGTAAGATCACCACGATCTAACTATACTTACAAAGATCACCAAGATCTAGCTACTACACACAACTACAAGATATACAATTGATTTACAAATATGTGATATGAATGCAACAAGATACTAGATGATGGAAGTATTCTTCTTTTGCACTTGAGGAATTGAGCTTGGTTCACTTAGAAACGAAGCTAAATGATTAAATGATCAAAGGAATTTAGAGAGGATATGTGGGCTGTTTTAAGCAGAAAGAATGAGTGCAAAAGGTGAGAAAAACGTTGAGGAATAGTCCAGTATTTATAGGACAGACTGGAGGAGCAGGGTCTATGGCCGGCCCCCTTAAATAGGGTGTTGGCCCCCTTAAAATTAAGGGGGCCGCCCATGTAATTAAGGGGGTCGCCCCTTATTCAGACGCTCCATTTTTGTCCTATTTAGGGGAGGTGTTTACTGGACCATTTCTAGCCGTTTTAGGTCCGAAAATTTGAAATTCAAAATGTTTATTTTGAATAAAACATTTCTTTTAAATGTAATAAATGTTTTGTAATATTTATAATAAGTTTACAACATTTTATAAAAGTTTCATTTGATCATAAAATGCATCAAGCATTTGTTTATTCATACCTTGGAGTGATATAAGTTTGAAATGAATATTAACCACTAATTACTTGTTTATGATTTAATTTTTCATTGACTGTTTTTATATTTTGTGATTATCAAAATGTAAGGATGTGAAAAATATTAATAATGTTTTTAGGCATTATTTCTATCAACAGTTTATAACATGACATGTTATCAAAATGTGCATATTAGTTAACTTATGAAAGTTTATTACATTTACACAACTTTTTTTTACACATATCAAAACAAGACATTTGAAAAAGTACGTTGCTATTATACTAGCCGGGTACCCCGCGCAATGCGGCGGCGGGTACTCGATAACTAAATATAGTCGCGAGCAAACGTTGTTTATTTATATGTTTTTTCTAATATAACTTTACAAAAGAATGACAAATTTTAATTAAAATAACTATTAACCATACCGATGCAACTATTTCACATCTAAATCATATAAGGTTCAAATTAAAGAGAGTAACATAAGTAGTCAAAGAAATAAATTAAAGATAAACGTCAATACAAATGAAATGTAATAGACATTGAAAAAGATAACTCGTTACAATATAATAATCGACTAAAATAATTAAGAACCTAATTGTTTATAAAAAATATATATTTTTACCTTAACGATTGATGAAGATTTGACTTATCGAATGATGTAAGCCATAATGTTAGAACCCATTGAAGTTACAAATTTTTAGATTAAAATTTTGAAATGGATTATCAATGTCAATCATGTATATATATAATTCATAAATCAACTTTTTTATATAAAGCAGTAGAGATACATACTATTAAATAAACGGTTTCAACATTAAATGTTTGTAACCACCTTGACCTTCAACATTAACTTAAAGGCCATGATTATGGTCATGTAAGCACTATGAATTCATGAAGGAGGTTATGAGATTAATTGACCGATTAATGCTCATAACTCCTTTTGACCAGGAGTTACAAACTCTTTTAAATGAGCTATTATTAACACATGCTAGTTTAAAAACGTATACATTAAATCTGATGTGAATTTTAAAATGTTTATGGTGAACATTGACTAATGAATTTATATCTTTCCCAAACAAGAAATGTTTTGGTCCCTTAAAAATTTTAAAACTTCTAAAATATAATCACATGTGTACCCGCCACTGCAACGGCTACGGGTACCCTGCGACTATATTTTGCGACGAACAAATGTTATTCGGTTAAATATTTTTCTAACAAAAACTGTCAAAAAATTAGATCTACAAAATAAAATCTATAGATCTATAAAAGAATTATAAAAACCAAAGTGCATAACATTTATGTACTAAATAATTAAATTGTAAAATTGTAAAATATAAATCAACATGACTAACAAACCATGTTTATTTTGTATAAATCATCAACTTGGATTTTATAATTTCATAGTACAAAAGTTAAGAACCATTTGAACTTTTATTAAAGCTACAAAACTGTCGGTTACCCTTAATCACTTCACTTCATTATCATGTTGCTCGAATACAAGTAGAAAAGAGAAGGAAATTTGAAGAAGTTTAGAGAGCGACAAAACAAAGGACATGGTAATAATGCACGGGGTACACGTGCAGCTGGTTATGGGGGAGCACAGACAGAGTGGGGAATGCTAATCCAGGTCAAGCAAAGGCAGGTTAAGTGCTACAACTGCAACTGGTAAGGCCACATAACAGAACCTGCACTCAACCCAGATCATCCCCAGAACACCGCATACTTCAAAGACAAGTATGTTCTGATGCAAGCTCAAGAGAATAGGGTAGTCTTGGATGAAGAGCAGTTATTGTTCCTAGCTAGTGGATAGGACAATGCTATTGATGAAAATGTGGATGAGCAGCCAGTTCAGGACTTAGCTCTCAATGTGGATAATGTGTTTCAAGCTGATGATTGTGATGCTTACAATTCTGACGTTGATGAGGCACCCCACGACACAAACTATGTTCAATGGCAAATCTAATCATCCGCAATATCCATTGTTGATGAAGCCCAGGTCCGTCTTATGATTCGTAACATCTTATCTGAGTACATGACCAGATCACTTCAGGATGCTATTTGTGAACATCATGAAGAACACGGGATGCAGGACGATGTACAACCAAGCTACGTTGTTGGCTCACATGCTGATTATACGAGTGATAGTAATATGACTCCATATGATCAGTATGTAAAGGACAACGCAGTGCCAGTTGTACAAAACAATGCATCTACGGTTCCAAATGATATGTACGTGATGATAGATAATGATTTGCATGAGCCTAAAGCCCAATCTGTCTTTAAAGCACCAACATATACAGTAGCTAGATAATTTATTAAATGGCTGAACTTGCATATACAAGAACAAGTTGAACTGTATGAAAGATTTGCCATGTTTTGAATTACATAAAGAGAACTAAAGATTGATTAGCAACGTAAGCATAGTTATATGTGACCGTATATAAAGGAATATAATTTGAAAAAAGGAACTTCATACCTGTAAAATTGCAAACCTTTCCTCTACCATCCAACATAACAAGTTAATGGTAGATGAAGTTACATCTTTGAAAAAGGATTTTAATCAGAAAGAAAATAAATACCTTGAAGAATTTTTAGACTTAAAAGCTTTAAAAGATAAGGTCGAGGATAAATTATTCAAACAAGGCCAGTCTATTCAAACAGTTCACATGATGTGTAAACCTAGGTCTTATTATGATGAAGTGAATAAGGTAGCTATTGGCTACAAGAACCCCCCTAAATGTTTACATCGTGCAAGGCAAGTTTAAGCCTGCCCTGTATAGGGTCATGTAATTTGTAACACCCAATCATGCACTGGCGTAGTACAGTGACGGGAGGGAGACCCTAGAACTAACTGAAATTTCAGGAAGAAAATGCATGAAAAAATGAAAGCTAATTGAATAGTGTGGATAATAAAGGTCAGATATCACACCGCCTAATTACTCTAAAGAGAATTATTTTAGCGGCCTTCACGAACCACAGAAAACTACTGACCACCACGAACAAATATTTTGTCTTCAAGATATTGTTAAGATGAAAGGCTAAGCCTCAAAGAGCAGAACACCAGACCAATCAAAACGTTGAACTGTGTATCCTCCAAATACACCTGCAACCTTGTCCCCAGAGTGCTTTCCAACCAAAAGTCAAGGTGAAAATTAACATTTTACAACTTAGACAAATTGTTTTCCGAATATTGAGAAAAACCTGTAAAAATAGAATACACACCAACTGGGATCACTGAAGGGAAAGGTTTTTGAACAAAACCAGACATTTACCTCACGGAGGTCATTCTATTTTTCAAACTTCTTCAATACCATTTGAAGGCATTCAAAAAGCCTAACAAAGAAGCTAAAGGATAATGAGTGATGCCTTTGATGAGTTGGAAGCTGAACTTGACCAAAGTATTGTTGATAGGAAACATGATGAGATTGAACGAAAAAACCTTCTTATTGAACATGATAATATAATCGCTGATGGTTTGTCTAAAGAAGTGTTTTATGTTGCATCGAATTCTGAGCTTAATGTATCTAGATTTACTGAAATGCAAAAGGCTCATAATGTTGTCAAAGCCCGTTGTCTGGAACTTGAAGCAGAGCTTTCTAATTTACGTAATAATATCCGTAAGGATAATTATAATGAACTTTTAAACCGGTTTTCCAATCTTGAGGTAAATCACCTAAACTTACAGTTAAAGTATCAAAACCTTAAAGATAGTTTTCAGAATAAACCGTCTTCATCCGTTAATGATACTCCTGATTTTAACTCCGTTTTTGTGATCGGTCAAATGAAAGCTTCACTTCAAGGAAAAGACAACGTCATCCAAAAGCTAAAAATGCAAATATCTCAACTTAAGGAGACCCATAGTGAACTAGACCGAACACTTGATTTTAGGGCCCGAGACTTTCAGATCTCACAATTAACTGAAAAGGTTAATGGTATTCAAGAACAAAATGAGCTTTTTAGGGCAGAAAATGCAAAGATTAAGCAGCATTACAAGGAATTGTATGATTCAATCAAGATTACGCGTGCTAAGCATACAGAACAGACAACTGCCCTTAAAAATGAAAATGAAAGTCTAAAGGTCCAAATACAGAATACGGTCTCATGTGTCACTACAACTCAGGTTAAACCAAAAGTAATTGCACCAGGAAAGTATGCTCTAGATGTTGAACCTATTCCCCCTCGCAATAGGAATAATAGGGAAGTTCATCTAGTTTATCTCAGGCATCTTAAGGAAAGTGTAGATACACTTCGCGAAATAGTGGAAGAAGCCAAAGTTGAAAGACCTTTAGATAGATCACTCGCATTTGCTTGCCGTTACACTAAGCATTCTCAGGAACTTTTAGAATATGTGTTTGGCACCTATCCAAAGGTCTTCAATCAACAAGATAAAAAGCATGCTAACACCCTTAGGAAAAAACAAGTTACTTTTGAGGACCAAAGTGCAACATCAAGTAGTACTACACACAAACATGTAGAGCCAATGCACACTCAGAAGTCTAATGTCCCTGTGCCTCCTTCTACAGGAGTAAACAGTTGCACTGATGCTAGCGGATCTCAGCCTAGGAGCATACTCAAGAAACATAGGATCCCGCCAGCGAAAAGTGACAGCTTGGAGAAAGTAGAAGACCACTCTAGGACAATTAGATCTAGCCTTAAAACCACGAATCGTGTTGATTCTAGTATTAGCTCTAAGCGTACTGTAATTAATTCGAATTCTCATTCTGTGTGCCAAACATGTAACAAATGTTTATTTTCGGCTAATCATGATATGTGTGTGGTTACTTATTTGCACTCTGTGAATGCCTCCCCCAATGTTAAAAATGTTGTGCGTCATGTTAAGCAAGTTTGGAACCTAAGCAAGTTTACCAAAGTGGGGAAACTAAAACATATCAAACAAACTATGTGAAACCTAACTGCAAAACACATAATAATGTTGGCTAACAATGGAGGACCCACAGGAAGAACATTCACCCTAAGTGATCAGTGCCCCTTAACTAGGTTTTTACTAAACTACGGAAGTCAGACACATTAGCTTGGAGCTAACCAATCGGAACCCAACCATCATTGGGATCACCAATTTTTCCAAACTCTCTATCTTCGTCTGTTTTCAAATGCAGGTCGTACAAATCGTCCTTTGGTATTTGGACTCAGGCTGTTTAAACATATGACGAGGGATCGCTCAAAGCTCATGAATTTTGTGAAAAAGTTTATCGGGACAGTTAGATTCAGGAATGATCACTTTGTGCTATCAATGGGTTATTGGAAGGATTTATGTTATTGGAGATAGTGTAATCCCAGTGTAAACTTCATGGAGAAGGACTGGGGCTGAATTTGTTTTGTCTGTCGGGTTCAAATTTGTAGATTCGAATAGAAGTTTCCTTGCGAGAAGCTTCTGGGATTAGTGTTCGTGATACCTATGGTGTAGGAATTTACATATAAGGCTTCCCGTGATTCTAATTATATACACTATCTCTCGGTTTATGAAGACATGATGAAGTCCTCCCTAATATGCTTTGCTATCCAAAGCCTCTAAGCACAAATCATGTTATGGCTTCGGCGTTTAAATCATTTTTGAACTTCGGTACCATGAATGATTCTTGCGAAGAAAAGACCTTGTAGAGGATTCCTAATTTTGAAAGTTTGAAAATAGATCATCTTTGTTCGCATGTCAATTAGAAAAAGAGAGCAAAAAGCAATACCCACACTCCCAAAAAACTGAAAAAATATCCAATCTTGGATGTATATAAACACCCTTCAATAAAATTGGATATTAAGTGGACCCGATGCGTGTGCAAACTATTAATGGGAATAAATACATCTTGGTAATCGTCGAGATTACTCTCGATTTAAATGTGGTCCCAAGGTTTTTGAGATCACTGGATGAACTCCGAACGGTTTGTAATTAAATTTCTGATAAGCAGATACAAGTCGTCTCAACAAGAGTTGTCCAGATCCGTCCGCACCGACAATGAACTGAATTTGTTACAAGACTCTGTTATGAGTAATATGAAAGCGTTGGAAACTTTCCCAAAAGACATTGCCAGAGGACTTCCCACAGCAGAACGCGTAGTTGTTGAAAAGACGGAACCGAACCTCATTGTCGAGCAAGGGCTCGAACAATGCAAATCTTCTAATAGGCACCGATTTTCTTTGGGCTTAAGCTATGGCTAAAAATCACAGGAATATCATGCCAGGCACAATTCAAATTTCAAGACTTTCCGCGACTCTGATACCGAAGCTTCATATCTCTCCGAAGTGACGAAGAATTATAGTTAAAGAAATTCAAGAATAGATGCAACCAACAGCTTTACAAGTCAACAAAACAGATATTAGGTTGAGCATGTCGGTCAGAGTCCTCAAGTTTCACAAATGGCAAAGTTTCAAGATGGCAAAGAGATTGTGCATGGCTGATGATCTCAAGATCTCAAGATCACAAAGTCAAATACAAAGTACAAGTGAACAAGCTTAATCCAGAAAGCAATATCACTAACAAACATAACTCACAGGAGAATGTCAAAAGGACAGCTCAAGACTAAAGACATAAGCCATTGTATGCTAGGCTTAAAAAGTTTTGTAAAATTGAGTGACCTCCCTTAGGTGGAGATTGTTGAAACCACAAAAAGTGTGGGCCCTTCCAAGTTGTAAAATCTTAGCTCGGTAGTTAGTGTAATGATTTCTACCAATATTTTGGAAATACAACTAAGAATAAACATCCTATTTAGGCTATTGTATTGACCAGAAGAGTTTTGGAACATGAAAAGGTGTAATAGAGGGGTACACCTAAACCTTTGTTGCTGCAGTTGCCCGTTGTTGCTGTGGATCAAAGTGCAGGACAAGCAGATCAAGCAGTGAATCAACCATCACCGTCTGAACAATTACCATCTTCATCTCACCCACCTGTGCTATCTGCAACCACTAAGTCTGAACCTACACCTGTAGTTGAACAAATAACTCACCCTACATCACTTACACCAGAACTTGACAGAAGGAACACCGATTATCACGAGGAAAAGGGGAACCTTTGAGTCAACCAGCATCACGCTAGAGACACCAAATAGGACACCGAACTCACATATTATACCTAACATAGGTAGCAACTGGGAATGTGTCCGAGGATGACAAGTCATAAAGGATACCTACTGCGTCGTGCTTTGTGGGTTGTGGTGAGAGGGTTGTGGGCCTCCTGATGTTGTGTACCGTGATGGAAGATACATATACAGAAGAATCTATGATATTGGGGTAGCAATTTATTAGAGAGTGAGTTGAAATTCCGCACCAACAAAAGATTATCTAATGCACACCACTATAGAAGAAGGAAAACAAAACAAAAGCACACAGAAACATTAGTCTAGCAAAAAGCACCCTCCCCACAACCGCTCAATTACGTCCAACAAGGAAGACAAGTGTTCTACTGATCAGAGGATGAGGATGCTAAAATTTCTTCCAAACAGGGGAGGAATTTACAAGAGGAAGGTTTGGATGAAATGGTTAGGAATATGATGAAGGATAAATCAGAGGTTTTTAAGACTCCTACACAAGGCAAAACTTCAGGGGAGGAAGATATCAGCCCTACAACCTTGGAAGCAGCTAAAACTCTGTCAAAGGTTGCTTCTCAGAGGTCAAAGTCAGTTGATAAGGGTAAAAGATACAAGAGGAGAAAAGAGTCCAAGGGAAAAGACATTGATACTGGCTTTAAAGATATTAGTACTGGCTTTGAAGATATTAGTACTGGCTTTGAAGATATTAGTACTGGCTTTGAAGAAGTTAATCACTATGCTTAGGAGTTAGTACTGGTAGTGGACCAGTTAGTTCTGCTAGAGGCCAAAGGTAGAAAAGCTCACAATGATTAGGAAAGACTCAAGCTCCAAAAACAGAACTAAAGAACAAAATCACCAAGAAGAAGCTAGTCTTGCGGAAGCCATCAATTGCAAACTCAGGAGGAAAAAAAAAAAAAAAAATGCCAAACAAGTTCATTTGGATGCTTTATTGGCTAAAAGATTGGCAGAAGAAGAAACTTTGTCAGAACAACAAAAGAAAAAAGCTCAAGTTCAATTTGAAGCTCAGTTTTATACTGAAGAAGACTGGGATACTATTAGAGCCAAGCTAGAAGCAAATGCAGAATTGTCAAAAGATATGTTGGGGCAAGATTTTCCTGAACAAGATTTTGCAAAAAGAATGGTAGATATGGTGAATCAAAGAAACAAACACTTTACAGAGGAAAGAGCTAAGGCAAAGAGAAACAAACCTATGACTCAGGCACAGTTAAGGATATGTATGTCAAATTATCTTAAGAATTAAGGAACTTGGAAGCTTTCTCAGTTAAAGAAGTTAAAGTTTGAAGAGATTAAAGAAGAGTTTGATAAGTTAGTTCAGCAGGTTGATACTTTTGTTCCTATAAATCTTGAAGCTACAAAGGCAAAATTGAAAAGATATGGAGAAGAGCTTCAGACAAAAACTTCAAAGAAACAAAAGATTGATGATAAAGATGTTCCAGCTATAGGAGAAAAAGTTGCTGAAGTAAAGGAAGAAGAGCAAGTAAAAAGAACAGGAAAAAGAAAGAAGCAAAAGGCTAGAAAGGGTATAAATGTTGACAAGAGTGCACAAGAAGATTCAGAAACTGATAAAGAGGAATCAGTAGAAGCTATGAATCCTACTCCTTTGACTACAAAATCTGATAGTGTGGCAAATTGGAAGATATTTTAGCAAGGTCAAAGAAGTGTTTATCAGATAATAAGAGCAAATGGAGCTGATACAGTCTACATGAGCTTTGGAGCTATGATCAAAGACTACAAGAGAGGATCTTATAGAGTTGTATAGGTTGGTAATGCAGAAGTATGGAACAAATAGGCCTGAAGATGCTTATGACAGAGTGCTTTGGAGTGATCTCAGGACTATGTTTGATCCACCTCTTATTGAAGATGCTATTTGGAGCTTACCACTTCAACAAAAGATGGTTAGTTAGAGATATTATGATAAGTGTGAAGTACATTGTTTAACTTTGGAGGCATGCACAATCTATATGTTAGCGGATAGAAAGTATCCATTGTCAAAAGAAGCTTGCCAAGTGATGCTGAAAATGAAGCTTCTAGATGGAAAAATGAATGAAGTTTGCTATAAACT